>PVJO010002464.1:0-26748 GCA_004026905.1 Hystrix cristata
TGTATTATAAAGCTTCTGTGATAAAAACAGCATGGTACTGGCATGAAGACAGACCCGAGGACCAATGGAACAGGCTAGAAGATGCAGAAATAACTCCAAACACACTCAAATATCTCATCTTCAACAAAGGAGCCAAACACCCTCACTGGAAGAAAGATAGCCTCTTTAATAAATGGTGCTGGAAAAATTGGCTTACCACCTGCCGAAAACCAAAACTAGATACATGTCTCTCACCATGTACTAAACTAAGATCGAAGTGGATCAAGATCTAAACATAAAAACAGAAACAATAAATCTCCTGGAGAATAAAATAGGAAGAACTCTTGAAGACATAGGGATTGGAAAAAAATTTATGAATAAAACTGAGACTGCATGGGAAACAATTCAAAGAATTGATGCTTGGGACCACATCCTA
Organism: Hystrix cristata; assembly: GCA_004026905.1. NCBI lineage: Eukaryota > Metazoa > Chordata > Mammalia > Rodentia > Hystricidae > Hystrix > Hystrix cristata. Next base: position 416 of record PVJO010002464.1, read on the forward strand.
TTAAGAGGCTTTTGCACGGCAAAAGAAATTACTAATAGAGTAGGGCAAAAAATCACAGGCTGGGAGAAAATTTTTGCCAGCTGTCCCTCAGACAAAGGTCTAACATCCAGAATATATAAAGAACTCAAAAAGATCAAACCCCCCAAATTTAAAGACCCTATCCAAAAATGGGCATCTGAAATGAATAAACATTTCTTAGATGAAGAAATTAAAATAGCAAATAAATATATGAAAAAATGTTCAACATCATTTCATTCGATGCAGATCGAAACAACGTTAAGATACCCTCTCACTCCAGAAAGAATAGCTATTATCAAGAAATCAACCAATAACAAGTGCTGGCGGGGCTGCGGGGAAAAAGGAACCCTCCTCCACTGTTGGTGGGAATGTAGACTGGTCCAACCACTGTGGAAATCAGTGTGGGGATTCCTCAGAAAACTACAACTAGAGGTTCCATTTGACCCAGATATTCCCCTGCTGGTTATCTTCCCAGAAGAATTAAAATCATCATATCACAGTGATATATGCACCACCATGTTCATAGCAGCACAATTTGTAATAGCTAAGTCTTGGAAACAACCTAAATGCCCAACGACTGATGAATGGCTAAAGAAGATGTGGTTTTTCTACACGATGGAGTACTACACCACCATAAAAAAGGATAAACTAGAGTCATCTGTATGTAAATGGATGTTCCTTGAGAACATACTATTAAGTGAAATAAATCACACACTTATTAGTACACATCGAATTGTTTCTCTGATATGAGAAACCGTAAGTGTAAATAACGACAAAGGGGTAGAATAGATATTATGTTTAAAGAAAGAAAAAAAGAGAGAGATAGTATTCAAAAGAGAGGAGAACTAGATAGGGAAAAGGGGAATAAAGAAGAAGGTTAAAAGAAAAGTAAGATGAAAGGGGAAAAAATAGAAAAGTGTAACTACACTTGTTGCAAATGGGGGGGTGAATGGAAGGGAGGGGAGGGGAAGAGGGGGAAAGAGGGGGGAAAACCAAGATTTATCATGTACAGGTACAAAATAACCATGCTGATTATGATCATTATGTATACAATGTACCAATACATGTTCTTGGGAAAAAAAAAAAAAAAAAGATACTGGCAAACAGAGTGTAGCTAATTATCAAGAAGATTATACACCATGACCAAGCAGAAGTCATCCCAGGGATTCAGGGATGGTCAAGATACACAAATCAATAAATGTAATACACCACACTAACAGAACCAATGGAAAAAAAACGAATGATCATCTCAATAGACGCAGAAAAAGCATTTGGGAATATTCAACATACATTCATGATGAAAACCCTATGGAAAACTGGAACAGGTTTTTATCTCAATCTGATAAAAGCCATCTATGATAATTCAACAGCCAACATCGTACTAAAAGGTCAAAAACTGAAAGCTTTCACTCTAAAATTAGGAACAAGACAAGGATGCCCACTGTCACCATTCCTGTTCAATACAGTTCTGGAAACATCAGCCAGCGCAATTAGATGAGAGATAGAAAAGGAATATGGATAGGAAAGGAAGAAGTTAAATTATCATTATTTGCTGATGACACGATACTGTACATTAAGACCCCAAAACTCCACCAAAAGACTCCTAGATTCAATAACAAAATTCAGTAGCATAGCAGGATACAAAGTCAACACTCAAAAATCAACAGCATTCCTGTACACGGATAACAAACTTCCTGAGAGAGAAATTAGGGAAAAATACCTTTCACAGTAGCACCAAGAAAAATGAAATACTGCTGGGCATGGTGGGGCACACCTGTAATCTCAGTACTTGGGAGGCAGAGGCAGGAGGACTGCCTTGAGTTTGTGGCCATCCTGGGCTACATAGGGAGCTCGAGGCCAACCTGAACTACATAGTGAGTAAAAGACCTTCACATCAAAAAGTATAGTACTCTAAAAAAGGAGATTGAAGAAGATACCAGAATATGGAAAGATATCACTTGTTCTTGGATATGAAGAACCAATATAGTGAAAATGGCCATACTCCCCAAAATTGTTATGCAGATTGAATGCAATCCCAATCAAAATACCAATAGTCTACCTCACAGCACTACAGAAAACAATCCTAAAATTCATATGGAACCAGAAGAGACCCAGAATAGCAAAAGGAATTCTGGGTAGCAAAGGCAAGGCAGGGAGCATCACAATCCCCAATTTGAAGTTATACTACAAAGCTACTGTGATAAAAACAGCATGATAAAAACTGGCAAAAAAACAGACCCAAGCATATTCAATTACCTTATCTTTGACACAGGAGCCAAATACCTATACTGGAAGAAAGATATCCTCTTTAACAAATGGTACAGGGAAAACTGGCTTTCCACATGCCACTTGAACCTAGATCCATATGAACCTAGATCCATATCTCTCAGTACTACTAAACTAAAATCAAAATGTACCAAAGATCTAAATATTAAAATAGAAACACTTCATCTGCTGGTAGATAGAATAGGTAGAACTCTTCAAGACAAAGTAGGCAAAGACTTTACAAAAAAAAAAAAAAAAACCCCATCACACAGGAAATATTACAAAGAATCAACAACTGGGATCGCATCAAATTAAAAAGCTTCTGCACCAAAACAACCACCAGCAGAGTGAAGAGACAACCCACAGAATGCGAACGAATTTCTACTAGCTACTCTTCAGACAAAGGACTAATATCTAGAATATATAAAGAAGTCAAAAAAATCAGATGGCCCAAATTCAAAGACCCAATCCAAAAAATGGGCATCTGAAAGGAACAGACACTTCTCAGAAGAAAAGTAGTACAAATGGCAAATAAATATATGAAAAAATATTGAGCATCACTGGTCATTTGGGAAATGCAAATTAAGACGACACTGAGATTCCAATCTCACTCTGGAAAGAATGGCTATCATCGAGAAATCAACTAATAACAAATGGAGTCAAGACTGTGGGGGAAAAGGAACTCAGCTCCACTGCTGGTGGGAGTGTAGACTGGTACAACCACTATGGAAATCAGCATGGAGATTCCTCAAAAAACTAAAACTACAAGTTCCATTTGGCCCAGCTATTTCCCTTATATGAATCTTCCTGGAAGAGTTAAAAGCATCATGCCACAGTGTTATATGCGTACCCACGTTTATAGCAGCACAACTGATAATAGCTAAATCTTGGAAACAGCCCATACGCTCATCAACAGATAAATGGATAAAGAATATGCGGTATTTATATCCAATAGAGTACTACACTGCCATGATGCCGGATGCACCTTGAGACTATATAGTTTTAAGTGAAATAAATAAGACACACAAGTTTATATATTGCATTGTTTCTCTTGTTGAGAAAACTAAAGGGTAAATAAAGAGAAAATGGAGGGCAGATATTGGGAATGGTATGTATGGCAATTACGACTAAAAAAAAAAATTTTTTTTTAACCCTTAAAAAAATGGTCAATGACCTTAAACAGAAAACAAATAAAAACTCAAATGAAATAAGACAGCTCAGGATATGAATGAGCATTTCAACAGAGAAGAGAGATTCTAGAAACAAAAACAAAACAAAATAGGTATCTTGGAAATGAAAACCTGAATAAAAAAACAATTTAAAACTCAGTGGACAACTTTACCAATAGCTTACAACATACAGAAGATATAAAGAAAGTCAGGGCATAAAGATGAGGTAGGCACTATTACACTCAGACAGTAATATAGAAAAAATAAATTGAAAAATTATGAACAAAAAATTGCCAAACCTCTAGGACACGATTAAAAGGCAAAAGTTTTGACTTGTTGGAATAGATGAAGGAAGAGAGACAAATTAAATGCACAGAAAATCTATTCAGTGAAATAACAGAAAATTTGCTGAATCTTGAAAAAGATATGCACTTCTAGGTACCGGACACATTTAGAACCCCAAACAAGACCAGAGCAAAGAAAAAAATATTGAAAGCTGCTGGGGAAAAATGTCAAGTCACTTATAAAGCCAAAGCCATCTGAATAAGAGCATATTTCTCAGTAAAAACTCCAAGGGCCAGGGAGGCAAGGAAGGATGTATTTCAAGGTCTGAAAGAAAATAACTGCCAACCTAGATTACTATATCCAGTGAATTGATCCTTCAGAATTGAAAGAGAAATAAACACATTCCTAGCTAAGCAAGGATAAAAATCACATGATCATCTCAACAGATCCAGAAAGTCTTTGACCAAATTTAACATCCTTTGACAAAATCTGCCAAAATTTATGATAAAAGCTCTGAACAAAACAGGTACAAAAGAATCTTAACTCAACATAATAAAACCTGTATACCAAATGGAGTAAAATCCAAAGTATTTCCTCTAAAATCAAGAATGAGACATGGGTGTCTACTATCTCTACTTCTGCTCACCATAGTACTTGACATCCAGAGCAATTGGGCAAGAGAAAGAAATAAAGCAGATAACAATAGGAAAGGAAAAAGTCAAACTATCTCTATTTGCAAGTGGTATGAACCTTTACTTAGAAGACTCTAAAAATTCTACCAGCAAGCTCTGACGGCACATGCTTATAATCTCTGCATTTGGGAGGCTGAGGCAGGACTGCCATGAGTCTGAGGCCAGTCAGAGATACGTAGTAAATTAAAGGCTTGCCTGATCTCTACAGCCAGACACTGTCTCAAAACAAACAAACCTACCATAAGCCTTTTAGAGCTGATAAATTATTCAGCAGGACCCAAAAATCAATAGCTTTTCTATACACCAATAACAAATCTATAGAGAAAGAAATCAGGAAATTAATTCCATTCACAGTAACTCCAAAATAAAATACCTAGAACCAACCTAACCAAAGGGATAAAGAAGCTATGTAACAAAAATCATAGAACACTGAAAGAAAGAAACTGAAAAAGACACTAAAAAGAGAAGACTCTCCATGTTCACAGATCAGCAGAATAAATAGTGTTAAAATAGCCATATTACTGAAAGTGACCTACAGACTCAACACAATCCCCATCAAAATACCAGTTAAGTTCAAAGAACTAGAAAAAAAATCCTAAAATTCATACAGAAACATAACAGACCCAGGACCAGAAATTCTGAGCCAAATTCTGAGCAAAAAAGGCAGTGCTGGAGGCATCACAATAGGTGAGTTCAAAACACACTGCCCAGCCACAGTAACCAAACAAACCAATGGAAAAGAATGGAGGACACAAAAACAATACACACAACTATAGCCATTTGGTTCCTGACAAAAGAGTTAAAAACATATGGTGGTGGTGTTGGGAATTTGGTAGAGCGCTTGCTTAGCAGTCCAAGGCCTTGAGTTCAAACCCCAGCAAGGCCCCTCACACCCCAAAAAAACACATGGTGGAGAAAAGATAACCTCTCTAACAAGTGATGCTGGGAAACTGACACCCATATGTAAAACTTGAAACTAGACCCCCATCTCTCAACTTGCACAAAAATCACTTCAAAACAAATTAAAGACCCAAGTATAAGACTTCAAAACTGCTGGAAGAAAACATAGGGTAAACACTCGAAATCATAAGCACAGACAAAGACTTTCTGACTAAAATTCTAGTAGCACAAGAAATAATAGAAATAATTGACAAAGGGGACTATATCAATTACAAAGCTTTTATACAGCAAAGGAAATAATAACTTACAGAGTGAAGACCTAAATAGAACGGGAGAAAATGTTTGCCAGCTACTCTTGACAGATGATCAATAACCAGCATACATTAAGAACTAAAAAAACTTAAAAAAGCAATTAACAAAATTAAAAAATGGGTCAACAAACACTTCTCAAGAGAAGAAATACAAACAGTCAAACATACATTAAGTATGTGAAAAAAAGTTCAACTTCTTCAGCCATCAAGGAAATAAAAATCAAACCTGAGATTCCATCTCTCTCCAGTTAGAAATGGCTGTCATCAAGAACACAAAACGAGTTTTTCGCCGTCTAATGCTCCCTATTCATCGAGTAGCTACCTATCATCTCTCTTTTCCTTCATCTTTAAATAAATTGTCTTCTCTTAGTTAAAAAAAAAAGAATACAAAACAATAAATGCTGGTGAGAATGCCTGGGAAAAAGCAACCCCATTATTACACTGTTAGTGGAAATGTAAATTAGTCTAGTCATTAGGGAACTCAGTACGGAGGTTCATCAAGAAACTAAAACCAGATACCATTTGAATCATTTCTTGATATATTCCTGAAAGAACTGTCAGTATACTATAGGGATACCAGCACCCATGTTTACTGCAACCCAATTTATAATAGCTAAATTAATCCCACAGGAAAGCAGATTTCAGCATGAGTCACACTGTGCACAGTTTAGGCACATGGAGCCATGCTTATCATCCAGCCTAAGACCCAGATCTCAACTGAGGACCATTCTGCAGCAGGTCTGTCTCAAGCCCACACTGCACCCAGCTCTGTTAGCTCTTTCCTTATAGCCACTGTAACAGTCTCTATTCACAGGCTGTAATACCCAGGGCTGAAGACAATGGGTCCAAAACTCTGCCTACCAGATAGACTGCCAGCACACAACAAAATCCAGATACTGCTCCCCACTTTACAACACTATTATCCCCAAACACACCTCTCAAATTTGTAGCCCTCAGTTCTGAAATGCTGGGCCTCCTACATACCATCCTCTGTGCAGCACACACAATGCAAGGAGCCAGTGGCAATGGCAATGACTTTCTTCCCCTGCAGTCCTTGGACCTGTCGAGGTCTTCGAACATGGTCATCAGATCCATGGCCCAGCCTGTGATAATCACCTTTGCCCCTGCACATAAAGAGAGCATGGAACTCAGAGGGGAAGGACATCTTGTTTCCACTCTGCCATCCTTAGTACAAGCCCTGAATGCCTGGGTGCAAAAAACCTTGCCACAGAAGTTATGTTCCAGTCTATGAAAAGGTAGTTAATATAGCTTCAATTAAAAATGATTTTGGTGAGATTAAATAAACAGAATCTTACATACCAAGTATAAACAGCTCCAGATTTGGTAAGAGCGACAGAAAACTGGGACCCACATTCCACTTTAACCACTCCAAGGCCAGTGAGAGAATCAATCTAGAGAGGGAAAGGTCCAATTAGACAGACTCCATCAAGATCACTGCTGACTACTGTAACCATGCTGAGATTTAACTATGTCCAATACGAGTTCTGAAAACCAGTACACATGAAAATATTTAGTACGACACAAAATCATATTTTATTTAACCAAAGCACCCTCAGGAAGTGAACAGGAGCAGCTGACTGGATGCAGGTATGCTGGCAACAGAATCCAGCACATATCACTAATAGGGGGACATTGCACAAATGAAGCTGCAATCCTCTCCCCAAAACTGAAGTAGAGATGCATTCTCCAGTCTTCTCTCAGATCCCGAGGTCCACAAGAAGGGGGCAACAGGCAACAGAGGACAGATGGCTAGGGCACCTGGGTCTTGTCCGTCCATCCAGGTCAAATGAACTGCCATGGCCTCAGTGGTGCAGGTCTGTACTGCACCTCCACTCTGACATGCCTGGAGCCCAAGCCTCCATACCCAGTGCCTTATCCAACAAACTGTGCTCACCACTTCTCCTTACCTGCCTTATCCTTCTCCAAACTCTGCTCTTATTTTCTCTGTGAGTGTTCTAATACTTATGTTCTTGTATTTAATTTCAAATTCAAATTAATTAAAGATTCACTCTTACTTAGTCTCTCCCCACCTCCAGGCTCATCACAATGGTGTCAGTAAATGTCTTCCTCCAGCCAATCCAATGTTCAGTATCTCAATCTTAGAAAGTGTGAAGCCTTTGTATTAAGTCTTGCTTAGCAAAGGAAGTACACACAAACCATTTTTTCATAAATGTGGAAACCCTTTGCAATGCACAATGCGCAATCTGAGCTCTGGATTCCTTTTACACAACCCATGCTCCCCAGTCTATGAACAGCAACACAACTATACTTGCACTGCTATGTGCAGGGCAGGCCACAAAGCTACAGGTAAGTGAGCCAAACACATTGATTCCCTTAATCTCAATCATCCACTTACAAGGGCAAAATTCAGTCTGGCAAAGTTAAAAAATTGCCTAGGTACTTGGCTCATGTGGAATAATGCAATGGACCCCTAACCCAGGCTCACAGACTCTGTACCATACAACTTTGCTCTTGGCTTCTCGTAGGATGCCTACTGTTAATGGTTTCGATCTGGATGGCCCCCACAGGACTCACGTGTTCAGAGGTGGGGCCTGTGCCGACTGGATCATAAGGGTGCTCTACTCACCAGTGAATTAGTTCACTGCTGAATCCATAGCTAAATGTGCTGTTAGGAGGTGCAGTCTGAAGGTGGGTAACTGGGGATTTCACCTGGAAGGATGTATCTCCCTCCCTGGCCCCTCTTCTCCCTCTGCTTCCTGGCCACCATAATGTGAGCAGCTTTCCTTTGAGGCAAGTCCTTCTACCATGTGATTTCTTCATTTGAGTCTGCTAACCATAGACTATAACTTACAAAACAGTGAGCCAAAATAAACCTCTCCTCCTTTAAGCTGTGGATGTCAGGTATTCGATCCCAGTGATAAGAAAGTGGCTAAAACACTTAGCCAGACACAATCCTTTAGCAAGCTCTAGATATGACATGGCATCTATGTACCACTGTAAACTGAAGTGACTGAACAATGTGTTATCCTATTCCTCAAACAGGTCCACATGCTAAATAAAATCAGATGCTCTGCAGGGTCCTGCTGGACTACAGTCATTACCCGAGAGGATATACACATTACTTAAAATGTCTTCACGCATTTAGGTCATTTATTTGCTGTTTATCTCATTACTCAATATATTTTCTCCAAAGAAGGTAAAGACAAGGCTAAAGTGTTCCCAAGAAGCACACAGAGGGAGTACCAATGGTGGATCCAAGGTGATGTAAATGAGCAATACCTTCATGGGCACTTTGCAACCGTCACTGCCTCCTCTGCCAAGCTTGCCATAGTCCCCATCCCCCCAGGACCAGACGGTGTCATCATCAGTGAGGCAGAGGGTCTGAGCATCACCACTGCCACAGGCAATGTCTACCACATGGTGGCCCTGCAGCACCTCCACCTTCAGAAAAAAGGGAGTTGGGTTAGCCAAAAATAATGAAGCCTTACAAATGAAAGGCTTTGCAATGCTACCGCTTTTTTTTTGTGACTGTACCTGTCTTAAGCTTTTAAAAAGGACCAGGTAATTGTAATAATCTTAAGAGACAAAACAGAAAACACCTTCCATTACAGGTACAAATCCCTATGATGAATGTTATCACTATGTACATCTAAAATGAACCATTAAAAAAAAAAAAAACCTTCCTCTATTTGAACTATACAAATCTAAACTGTAGGAAGTAGGTATCAGTGTCCTGATGAGCCAGCCTTGTACCACCGTGAAAGCTATTCCTTTTATCAGCAAAAAGACAGTGGGCTGCCTAGAAGCCAAAACATTTTCCTAGGTGTAAAGCAGTATTTATCAATAAAGTTATCTCTTAGCCATGTGTTATGGCGCGTGTTTGCAATCCCAGCACTCTAGGAGATTGAGATATAAGGATTCCAAATTCAAGCCCAGCCTGGGCAACTTAGCAATTTAGTAAGAGCCTGTCTCAAAATTAAAAATATGAAAAGGATTGGGGATGTCATTCAATACAAAAGCTCCTGGATTCAATTCCCAGGACTGCAAAAAAAAAAAAAAAAAAGTGGGGAAGCTGTCAAAAAAAAAAAACATAATTTTTTTCACTTGATAAACACAGGTTATTTTTATTATTATCATCATTTATAGCAACTCTTTAAATAACGGAATTTTGACATCTAAGCCTAATATTCAACAATTCTGTAGCACCAATGACATATAATTTTTGATTCCCCCAAAAATGTAACTACTAATACCCTGCTGTTGACCAGAAGCCTTACTGTTACTTAAATGGTTGATTAATGTTACACATTTTACAAACAGTAAAATATATGACAGCCATGAGAGCTCACCTTTTTACTATGAGATACAATTAAAAGGACAGATGAACTACTCACTTGTAAATGACAGCATCATGTTTTAAACAGAGTCTCACAATACTTGACCTCACTGTATGGCAAGAGCAGGTAGCTACAAAATTATTACCATAGTACAGTATGTATTATATCAATATTAAGTAGTTATGATTGAATGCTGTATCTTTGTGTTTGTTTATATTTCTCTCACAAATGGTACCACAGACAGTCTGTAAGTGCATGTATAAGTTTTTTGATAAATTTTAACTTTTCTTTGCAGTGCTGGCGATCAAATCCAGGGCCTCGTATATGCACATGCAAGCAAGTGCTCTACCACTTCAGCTACATCTGCACTCCTAAATTTTAACTTTTCATAATAGACCTGTGGATATTTTATGGTAGTAAATGATAACATGGACTATTAAGCACATATATTTTATGCATTCATAACATGTCTTTTTCTTAAATGTTTTGGCTATTTCTAGGTTATATAGTTCACCTGAGAACCATTTTTCAAATTACCACAAGTCATCCCCCCCGCAAATTCTGTAATTTAAGTGGAGCCACGCAATTCATACTCACGTTGTCCGAGGGTCAACTGTATAAATAAAAGGATATTTAAAATACTATCACATTTAAATGACCCATGGAAGGAATACATACAAAAATGGTTTTTTATTTCCATCGAAAAGAAAACCTACTTGTAAATAATAAGCCTATGATCATAAACTCTAGAATAAAAAGAATATAAAATGGGACATACTACTGATGTATGACAACAGCAACATCCCCCTCCCCAAACCACATCAACACTGGAAGCGAGCAGCCACTTCAACCTGGGCCTGGGCCTTCCACTGTGGCAACTCCTCACCAGCTTGGGCTTTAACTGGTCCTCACTGTCGCTGTGTCCCAGGCGGCCATACCGGCCTTTGCCCCACGTGTACAGGTCTCCAGCTGCTGTGACGCAGGCACTGTGGGCTCCACCTGCAGCAACATCAACCACTTCAATTCCTCTCAGAGACTCAATGACACGAGGACGGTCACATGGACTGCAAGAAAAGACGCCAAATATAACTGAAATGTACTTTTCTTCTTAAATATTTTTAACCATATTAAACACAATGCTTTTTGTGTGTTGCTCATTTAGTCAATGTTCACCTCTCAATACACACCTTCCCAACCAAGTAATTATTAAGCTAGTCCATAAGAATTGTTCAGACCTGAACCCAAAATTTCCTACCTAAAGGGTTATTTTAAAAAATACCAAATGTGAAGCACTACCTGGCTCTTTACTGAAACAAGGAATTATTTAAGAAGTTTTAAAGTGTGAATGTCACTAGTGTATTATGTGGTAACTTGTTATTAAGTTCTGAAGACTTCACATATTTTGGGTATCAGGCCTTAGTCAGATTATATGATTTAAGAATCTGCCCAGTCTGAGGCAAGAACAGTTCATAATTTGTATAAAATTCAACCGATCATTTTTTTTTAACAAAACATAGTTTTGGAGTTCTACCTGAAAATCTCTAGGGGGAACAAAGGTCTTCTGTCATGTTTTCTTCTAGAAGTTTTTAAGTTTTAAATTTTACATTATTATTACTCACCCTGGATCAATACTTAGATATAGTACAAGGTGTAAATTTAAGTTCATTTCTTGCTATGTGATTCTTCAATTATTCAAAACCATTGTGGAAAAGACTACCTTTCCACCAGTGAATTGCTTCTGCACTTTTGGAAATTGTATTATTTTTTCCACATTCATCTCATCAGTATTTGTGGCTCTATTTCTGGATTCCTTGTTCTACTCCACTGCTCTATTTCTCTCTCATAATACCAATACTTATTTTTTGGGTCAGATTTATCCATGAGAATTTGAATTTTGAAAGGAGATTATTATAAATCGTATTTTTAAATTTCACTTTCTGATTACACAGAAATAAGTATAGAGACATACAGATGACTTATTTATAGATCATGTACTTTGCAATACTGTTAACATCAGTTCTAGTAACTTTTTTTGTATATACATCTGATTCTCTCCATTGATAAGGTTATTTACAAATAAAGACAGCTTTAATTCTCTTTCCAATCTGGATGCCTTTTATTTCTTTGTATGTATTGCTGAATTGCACTTACTAAATCTGCAGGAGAGGTTGAATGGAAGTGGCAGTCACAGACATCCTTGTCTCTTCCTGAGTCTGATGCTACTAAGGAGAATGTAAGCTCTAGGTTTAATAGAGATGCCTTGCATCAGATTAAGAAAGTATTCTTTTAGAGTATTTCCCTTTGAATAGTCCCTACTCATCTAGAGCAGCTATGTGCATCTCTCTCTTTCTCTCTCCCCTCTCCCCCTTTTCCTCCATCTTCAAATAAATCACTTTCCTTTAAAAAAAAAATAAAAAAAGGGAAGTAATCTTTTGTTCCTATACTGCTGGAGGGCTTTTATCAGAAACAAGATGTCAGAATTTGCCAAATGCTTTTCCTACGTCATCCACTGAGATGATCATATGATTTGTTTTACATCAACTGATTTTCCAGTGTTGAATCAAACTTTTGATTTCTTGGCCACACTGCATGATCCTTTTGTATATTGCTGGATTTGACGTCTAAAACATTAAGAATTTTTATATCTATGTTCTTGAGAGTTGTTGGTCTGTATTTTCCTAATAATTGAATTTGGTTTTAAAAAAAGAATAAAGTTATCTTCGAAAATGAATTTGAGAGAATTCCCCCCTCATCAATTTTCTGAAAAGGTATGTGAGGAACTGGAACTATCTGTTAGTTACATGTGTATCAGAAATCAGTAATTTGGTCCTACAGATTTGTTTGTAGGAAATTAATTTTCTGAGAGACTACCTATCTTTTTAGGAACCTTTCTAATTTCCCTAAAAAGCTGTTTGTTGGCATAAAGTTGTTGTGTTTTGTGATCTTTTAATACTTCCATGCTCTGTAGTGATGAAAACTCCTATAATTCATAATATTTTTTTATCAGTCTAGATGGAGTTTTTTGCAAATTATACTGACCTCAAAGAACCAAATTTTGTTTCCTTTAATTTACTCTAATTTTTTTCAGTTTTCTATGTCATGGATTCCTATTCCAATTTTTCTTATTGTCTTTCTTCTGCTTACTTTTGGCTGTATTTGTCCTTACTACTGTATCTTAAGGATGGTGTTAAGGTCATGGTTTTCCAATCACTTTTCACTTTTAAAAACTGTGTTTCATATATAAATTTCCTTCTAGCTACTGCTTTTGGTAGATCTCACGTGTTTTCTAATTTAATTCCCTTGTGAACAGAGAATGTATTTTGTATAACTTGAAGTCTTTTGGTGTATAAGATTTGCTTTTTGATCCACAGCAGTTTATATTGGTAGATGGTCCAGGTGCACATGAAAAGAATACTTTTATCTAGTAGAGTGTTCTAAAAATGTTGATTAGGTCAAGATAGTTGATACAGGTATTCAAATCAGAAGACATGCAAACTTTTTAATCTATTTGTTTTATCAATTATGAAAGAAGGTGTATTAAAATCTAATTGTGGGTTTTGTTTTTCCCTGCAGTTCTAGCACTTTTAAAAATTTCATGTATTTGAAATGTCTATTGGGTGCTGGGATGAACATCTGTTTATCATGTCCCCTTGATGAACTATGTTATCATTAAAAACTTCCTTTTAGGAAGATGGTGTGCAGAGGAGAGGAGTACTAGAAGGAAAGAAGGGGAAAAGCAGAAAGGCAACAGGGGAGAGAGGGGAATGGGAAAATACGGAAAATGATGAATGAACCTGCTGTAAATAGGGAGGGAGGGTGCAGAGAGGAGGGGGAGAGGGGGGAGAACCAAGATACATCATGTATAGGTACAGAAAAAATGTAATGAATGTGACCATTGTATGTAGAATGTACCAATACATGTTCTTGGTTTAAAATAAAATTTAAAAAAAAACTGCCTTTTAAATCACTCTTGATATTCTTTTCTGTGAAATCTACTTGTACAATATTAATACAGGCATTTCAGTCTCTTTTAACTAGTATTAGCATGGCATATATTTTTCCATCTTTTTTTAGTGTACCAGGATTTACACTTCACTATTTAAAGTAGTATCACTACAGGCAACATATTGTTTGATCTTATTAGTATTTTCATTCTGACAATCTCTGATTTTTAATTTGGGTATTTACATTATTTCATTTGATGTGATTATTAATGTATTTGCGTTTAAATCCACATATGTTTGTTTTCTATCTGTTTTATCTGTTCTTTGCTGCCTCCTTCTCTCCTTTCCTACTTTCTTTTGGACTAACAGATTATGTTTTATGATTTCATTAACTGTTGTGTTATTTTAATCGTTGCTTAGAGCCTGTGCAATATTCCTTTAGCCTGTAACAGCTAACTCTGTCCACTAATCTCCTATCCCAGCCCACAGCTTCTTTTAAGGACTATTTTCTCTATTCATTTTACCTTGCTCCTCTGCTTTATGTTTCTTTTGGTTAGGGTCTTTAAGCTTCTTGAATATGTGAATACATAATTTTAATCAATTTGGAAAATTTTTCAGTCATTATTTCTTCAAAATCCCCCATCCCCCTTCCTCTGGTGATTCCAACTGTACAAATATTAGGCCATCTGAGGTTTTTCCATGGTTCACTGGGGTTCTACTTATTTGTGTACTCTTCTTCTCCATGCTTCACTCTGTATACTGTTGTGCCTTTGTGTTCTCTTTCACTAAACATGTGCTACTCATTTCATCTGATGTATTTTTCATCTCTGATATTATATTTTTCATCTTTAAGGCTCTGATTTGGGCATTTACATATCTTCTAGGCTATACCTAACATGTTCAAGTTTCTAATATCTTGAAGTTATGGCATATGGTTAACATAGTTGTTTTAACAAAATTTGTATCTACCAGTGTATCATTTCTGGATCAGTTTCAACTGATTGGCTTTTCTCTTCATATAAGTTGTGTTCTGGTTTTTTGCATGCTGATAATTTTTGAGTATATATACAGGGCATTGTGAAGTTTAGCGTGATAGGGGATTGATTTGTTCATAGTCACAAAAATATTGCTGAGCTTTGATTTCTGTAATACTTTATTAACAACTTGTCTCAGGTCTTGTTTTTACATTTTGATGATATAATCAAAGTAACAAATAGTATGTGCGAATAGTTTTCCCTACTACTGGGCAACACCATTTTCAGCATTCTAATGCCTTGAATTATGAGGTTTCTGGGAGTTCTATCTCATACCCTATGTGAGCTCTGGGGAATGTTCTTTTAATCCTTTTGGGTGGTTTGTCCCTTGACTTCACACGGGTGATTACAGTATTCGGCTCTGAAGGTGTCCAAATTCATTCTTTGCACAGCTCTCTTCCTACTGGTGTTCTGCATATCTAGATGTACTGATGTCCCTGGACTTCCAGTTCTGTCTCCTCTACACTATGGGAGCCTACTAGGATCTGCCAGGGTTTCTTCTTCCTCTGGCACAGCCAGTGTCACTGGAGAAATTTTCTAAACTAGCCTTGTCCGTTTCCCATTTCTCAGCACATACTGTACTTTGTCGCCTGATATTCAATGTCTTTAGAGCTGTTTTGCATTTTGTCTAATTTGTTTAGTTATTTCTAAAATAGGAAAGATCCCTGTTACTCTAACTTGGCTAGCAGTTGCTACTGATTTTTTTTTAAATAAGTAGGTTTGGTTCCTTTGTTTAAAAACTGGTCTCATTTGTGTGTCCCTGCCCCCTACTCCTGCCATTTCCTTTGTATTTACAGTTTTAGTATCATGCATGTTACACAAAATGCCAAATGTGATTTAGTGGACTATTTAGGGGAGAAGGACAAAAGGTTAACATATGTAACTCAAAAACTCAGCACTGACTTTTTTCTCCTAAAACAGTAGTCATACAGGCAAACCTATACAGACTGGCATGTCACCCTGTTCCTGACAAATGACTCATTATTTGAGTAGATTATGTAAATGTTGTTCTGAAAAACAAAGTGCCAATATCCTGGGCCAGCATTAAAACAAAGGAAAATGTAATGCTGAAAAATGCTGTTTTCACACAGTACCTTCTGTTGCCATGCCCCAGCTTCCCATCTTCTGCTTCACCCCAAGAGTAAACTTCTCCTTCTGAAGAGAGGGCAAGGCAGTGCTTTCCTCCAGAGTTCACAGCCACCTTCTTAATGAACACATGTTGAATGGATTCCAGCAATGTGGGAGTAGACACTGACTCTGTCCCTCCGATCCCTAGTCTGCCACCAGCACCATACCCAGTGGCATACAACTACAATAAGAAAAAATAATAGCAACATCATATTTTCATCTAAGTGTTCTTATGTTTAATAATTAACAAAAATAATTTTGGGGGGCTACTAAGGATTGAACCCAGGAGTACTCTAACACTGAGCTATATCTCCAGTCCTTTTTATTTTTTATTTTCAGAGAGGGTAGCACTAAGCTGCTCAAGTTGGCCTCAAACTTGCATTCCTCCTGTCTAGTCTCCCAAGTAGCTGAGATTACAAGCATGTGCCGTCACATCCAACTTAGACATTTTTACCATAGAATGATTAAATTTAAAACTCAAAAAAAGAAAAAAAAAAATCACAGGACAAGTTTAAGACTTTGTACACTGCTGTAATTGTGATGAATGTCCCCCAGAGTGGTGCTATTAGAAGGCAGCAGAACCTCTGGGTGGTGGGAGCGAGAGGCATATCCCTGAAAGGGCATGTGAAACTCTGTCCTGTCCACTCTTTCGTCTGGTTTCAGGAGGCAAACAGTCTGCTTCACCACATGCTCCCTAGCACTGCTATCTGGCACCCTAGAGGTCCTAGGCAATGGGGGCACCTGATTTTGGAGGGGGACTTCCAGAACTTTAACCTAAATAAACCTTTTCTCTTATACATAACTATCTCAGGTATTTCATTACAGTGTTGGAAAGCTGACTAATATGCACGTGCCCCATCAAAGCTCTAAAAAGAAAAACATACATGACTATTAGAAATCCTAAATTTATGCATTTTTAAAATAAGGTCTTTTCCCTAGAAGCTTAGCTACAATTACTACCAAGAAAATTAAAAAGATTTAATTATCTACATGTAAGTCTCCGAAACCTACAGAAACAGAGCTTATAGAAAAACTGCAAATATATTTTAATATTTAACCAAGGCAGTGAAAACACTAGACAGTAGAAACACAAGACAGTAGAAAACACTATTTTTTCACCCTGAATGAGAATTGTTTTGGTACACAAAACATTTTTATCACTAATTAGAGGGAAAAATCAGATAGCGCTTTCTAAATGCAAGGCAAACATGCCTCTTGGCAGAAACTAAAATACTGTTGTAGACTTTTTCAAACGTGTTACTGCACTGACACAACAGTAAGGAAACTGCAAGGGCTAAAACAGAAAGTGAACTAAAACTCAGGTGGATACATGAGTCCTGAAGCCAGCTTCCTCTGGGAAGGTTTTGAGGACTGAAGGGCCAGGGGTATGGGTATAAGGTGCCAGTCTCAGAGAAGACTCTGTAGAAAAGTGAGACACTCTCGGTGTACTACAAATGAGAAATAAGAAAGAACAACAAGGAAAGTCATGTTTCATAATCCTAGCATTGAGTGAGAGGAAATGAATCTCCCTGGAGAATTCATAACCATAAAAACTGATGCTCAAGTTGGTTTTCAGTCTGAACTTATGCTACCTGTGGACTAAAATCCTCAGATGGAAAATTTATAATAGCTTAGGTTGGCAATTAAATTTCCAGGTTGATAAATTCTTTATGGATGTGTGGTTTCAAAATTGGCCCCAAATTATTTATATGTAAATTCCAGGGAAAATGGTAACCTCATAATTTTAAATATTTACACCACTGGCAAGGAAAGAAGACACCGTAAGTGACCATCGGCAGAATATTGTATCTAAAGAAATAAAAGCTTAAAAGTATGCCAAAGGTCTAAGGATACAAAATAATCCAAAGTAAAGCTTCCAGAAACTAAAAAAAAATTGAAATTCAAAATTCAAATTATTAAACAGCAAGTTATTAGAGACCTAAAAGATCAATCTGAAGAAATCACGCAGCATATACCAGAGAAGGAGAACGCTAAGAAGAAACATGAATGAAGGTTCAGCAACATAAAGAAAAGAACTTACTTCCTCTAAGACCAATCAGTTAGAGGTAAAGATCACACAGAGAATATGAGAGAAGTCAATATTTGAAAAAATAATGTCTGGAAACCTATAAGAATTGTTAAAAGACAAATTCTTGGAACATCTTGGCAAAAAAATAAAAAACACTGGGAGAAACTGCTATCTAAACACACGCATGCACAAAGTAGTGAGTGAAACTGTAGAGTAGTACAAGAGTAGTAGAAACTGTACAGCACATGTAGAATAGTGAAAATGTACATCATCAAAGATTTTAAAAGCAGCCAGAGACTTTTCATTTGGGTAAACGTTGGCCTGACTGTTGATATCCCATCAGTAACAGTGAAAGTCAAAACACAAAATAAAATCTTTAATAGACTAACTGAAAATAATTGTCAACTGAAAATTTGATACACTAGAACGAGGATTGGCAAATTAGAGCCCACGGGCAAAATTAGGCTCATCATCTGTTTCCACAAATGAAGTTCTACTGGAACCAGCCACCCCTACTCATTTACAGTATGTCTATGGTTGCTTTCATAGCTGCAAGACACCATATGGCCTGCAAAGCTGGAAACACTGTTATACCCTTTACAGAAAATGTCTGCCAGGCTGCGGATTTACCTCAGTGGTTAGAGTGCTTGCCTTGCAAGCACAAGGCCCTGAGTTCAATCCCCAACTCCAAAAAAAAAAATAAAGAAAAAAATAAAGAAAAAGAAAAAAGAAAGAAAATGTCTGCTAATCCTACCCTAAAATGAGGGTAAAATAAAGATATTTTCAAATACACAAACAAAAACAACCAGAGATTTAACCAACAAGAGAATCTTACTAAAGGATATTGAAAGAGATATGCTTAAAGTACAGGGAAAAATGAATGCAGATATGTAAGCCATGGCAGTGAGCAGACATGTGTAACATTTGTGTAAATACAGAAAAAAAAATGGTCTACATAAAACAACAACAGAAAAACTGTCTATGAGAGAAGGGAATAAGTTAGAACCAAAACAATGGATAACAAAGGATCAGTGTTTTTACTGCTTGGGAGAAAGGTTAAAAAATACTAATTAATTTCAGATTATAAGTGTGCATGTTAAAACCATCAGGGAAATTAACTAAAAGACACAAAATTCTCCAGAGAACAGAAAAACAGGGATATGTCTCAACCATTTTTCAAAGCTAAAACCACCTTGCTATCTATGGCAGAAGTCTGCTTCTGTCATGGTTCCCAACGAACCCCGCTTCCAGGCCTGCACACCCCTCTCTCTGAACGTGGGCTACACTTAATCCCTGAATGTGGACTTGCTCCTAAGGAATGGTATATGGCAACAGTGGTGCAGAACCACCTCTGTGGTTTGCTTGGAGAACATTCCTGGAATTTCCATCTCACTACCACATTCTCCTTCTCTCTTCCATGCTTGTGCTGATGATGGCAGCTGCCACACTGTGAGATATTCTAACAGTACATGGCAAAGCAAGAACCGAGTAAGGGCAGCCTCTACCAATAGCTCATGAAGGAGCAAGGCCACAGTCTAACAGTCCACAAGAAATGGACTCCTCCCCTGTACAGCCTCAAGACAACTACAGCCTGGTCAGAGACTCTGAGATGGAAGACCAAACTATGCCACCTCTAGAGTCTTAACACAGAAAAGCTGTGAGATAATATATTTTTTAAAGTTAAACAGACAGCACAGTATCACAACCAGACAAAGAGTGTGTAAGACAGGAACATTATATGAAGATGTCTCATTCATGAATATGGATTTTCCCAAAATCCTAAACAAAATATTCAGAAATATAAACCAAAAATAAACAAAACACATCCCGATGAAGGTGGGTATATTCAAAGAAGGCAAGCTTGTTTAATATGAGAAAATCCCTAATTCACAATCTTAATCCATTAAAGGAGAAAACATCTATACAGGAACATTTCAGAAACTGCAGAGCATTTGACAAAAATCAACATCTATTCATGAGTTGAAACATCCTTCGTCTAATAAAAAATGTGCAAAGTGTTCCATCACTGTGCTTTCTCCACAGTGTGAACCCAGACAAGAATATGCCCCAGCCCCATTCCTGAGTTTATATTCCAATTCCCAACCAGCATGACTCGTTCCCTTTCAGTCACCCAAAAGGAAGAACACAAGAGCGTTAAAACAGAAAGAAAAGAATAAAAATTATTTGCAGATTATGGCTCTCCATAAAGAAAATATTTAAAAATCTTAAAACACATTAGAAAGAAAAGAGTATGATCACCAAACCTGAAGTCCATATAAAAACATCAGCTACTTCTGTACCTCACCTGTAGCATGTGTACTTTTTCAAGACACCATTTACCATAGCAAACAAGGAATATATCTAATAAATGATACGCAAACAAAAATTATAATAATTTTGTATATATGATGTACTTCAAAATAAAAAAGTACTTAAAGTTATAAAATACATCTAAAGACTATGTAGAAATATTTAGAACTATAATTGCTTCCAGCCATATCAAAAGCACTATTAATTTTGTGGTATTTTAGTACGGATCACTTACATACAAGACCCAAACAATATGACACCAAAAATGCATCCTTACTTTCCCATCAGCTGTCACAGCAAAAAGTGTTTGTTCTCCTCCAATCAATTGCACGGGCCTGAGAGTTGCAAGAGCTTCGCAAGGAGTAGGAACTTTAACTTTTGCACCTTCTATGCCTCCAAGCTGCCCCCTATGATTATGACCCCATCCATAAATGGTTCCGCTGCCACCAGCAGAAAGAGTCCAGTCATCTGGTCGCCTACAACAGACATTAAGAGAACATTGGACATGGGAATAAACTGCACATAAAACATCTTTCTCTCATATGCAACATTATTTCTTGTTTCTGGTATAATAACCTGTTCATCCACTGCACAAGTTGTTCATCTTGCTCTCTTTTAAAAATGTCATGGCTCTCATGGAGAACATCCATGTTTTCGCTGTCTGCCATTAACTCACGAATTTTCTTAGCCACCTAGACAACATTATAATGAGATTATGAATCAAACACTTATCTCAAGAATAAAACAAATAAATATGAAGATGAGAAGACTAACTAGAGGAGTCCCTGCCTAGGCAGTATGAAGCAATGCCAACATTAACATCGTAATTTTATACTTAGTAAGTAAAATCAGTATGTTACATCAAGTCTGAGATATTAAAAACTAGACAGTATCATTACATGCTAGTTTACTAAAAATAAACTTTAATTGAAATCCACAGTGTCTGTTCACTTATTTTCACTTATGTGTTTTTTTCTTTATAGTATTTCTTGGGAAGAGGAAATTTTTTTGTATCTCATAATATTGGCATCTTTTTGCATTATATTCAAATTGTAAAAATCTTTCTGCACTACAAAAGTGATTCCAAAATAAAATGCAATAATACCTCATCAAGAAACAAACGGGGCAATGGTGTTCTCTTGTCCAGGGCCAGAGCAACACGGGAGGCCATGCAATACCGTCGGAACCATGCCCACTTGTGCGTCTCAGCACAGCAAGGGAGAGTATCTAGTTCCAGGTCACAAGCAAGAGCTACCAGTACCTGCAGCCACCAAATATTTAAAAACACAGGGTCACTAAGAAATGCACTAACATTCCACTCTGTCACCCGTCACCATCCCAGGGTTTCGAGGATGCTTGTTCAGGAGCTCCTCCTTACTACATCAGTGATGTGATTATCCTAACAGTTCCTAGAAATGCACTGTGAACACAGGACCTCAGATCCAACAAGTGCTACAATACTATACTTGTTGCCTATGTCAATTAATAAGAGGACTTGTGCATTTCAAAGCAGGCTAATAGTCAAGATAATGGCTTAAAGTATAAAGCCTCAGACTACAAAATCATTTATTCGTTTTTTTTTTACATGCAACTTCAGCAATTCCCAGTATTTGCCTCAAAGAGGCCTAGAACACAGTGGTCTGCACAGCTCTCAGTGGCTCTCCCACCACCTTAAAAGTAAGTCAAGCATTACCTTGAAGAATGGGCTATGGAGCAGCTGTTTGCCACCCCTCACAATAGGGTCTTCATATTCAAACTGCCTCTGCAAAGCTTCTGGAAGCCCCTTCACCAAAGCAGCAAGAGCACTGCCTGTGAAACTCTTAAAAACAATAAGAAAATATTCTGTTGCAGAATCCAAAATGCAGGGGCACTCTCAGTTTGTTCTGTTCTCATAAGCCAAAGGTTTCATTATTTTAGTATTATTCCCCCTTAAAAGATGCTTACTGAGGGTAGGGGAAGGGGATGAAAAAAGAATTAAGGCATGTTAAGTACATACACCAACTCCTCATGAGGAATGTAATCCTTATGTACTGCCAACATGCACACATTAAAAAAAAAAACTGAAAAATTTATTGAAATTCTCAAGTAAGAAAAAGACTAAAAGGACAAGAGCACTACAATAAAAAAGAGGAATATGAATGTCTGTCTCAGAATGTTTAGTTCTAATTTTGGCAAAGCCACTCCCAGGAAATCATCACCCACTGGGAGTAGTTCCTGTTGATCCCAACTGGTGTGAAGGGACAGGGAACTACCTTATGAAGCACACTACAGGGTATGTGGCCACTCAGACTGGTTGTAAAGTCCAACAAACACAGTCCCTACACTCAGAGTTATTAGCACATCGATTTTTTTTAAAAAACCGAAGTCCAGCCTGAACTCAATATACACAGCAATTTAAAAGAAGTCTAGATGTGACAAAGGCCTCCTATCCCGACGGGAAATTTCCCAACTCTATTCAATGATTTAGAGGCTTAAATAATAAAGCAACATTTTATTACCAAAGAGTCTAACATCCAGAAACTGTATTATAGTGCTCCTTACCAAAGCTCTTGTCTCCCCATCATTTTCTCCAAGCAGCCTGTTTATATTAATCGACTGCCCAAATTCTGTTGTAAGCAGCTTCCTCAGTCTTTGAAGGGCCCACATTCTATGACTAGCAGCTGAAACGAGTAGGCAAGAAATATCAAAAGCTTGACCATTTCCTTCTAGCCAGTAAGACAGACATGACTATGAAGGCATCATTACCTAAGGCACTCAACTGCGCACATGCTGCCAGTGAGGCTGCAAGGCGAGGGACTATGCTTCTGTTGGAGGTGAGATTGAGTCGGAAGTCCAGAAGACACGTCACCAAGTCCATTGATGGACAGGAGAGGACACAGCGATCAGACAGGAGGTCCTTGGGGCCTGTAAAGAACATTATCAATGTCCCTGTATGTGACAGGGAGGGACCACTCTGTAAGGAGATACTTACAAGTCTGAATGACTAGGTCACTTGGAACACATCAGTAAAAGATATGCCCACAGTACTATTGTCCAAATCGCATGTGCCATATTCTTTATACTAACATTTCAACTGTAAACCAAAAGCTTTTAAAATTGCAACCGGCAAAAAACTTTCCCCACAGGGTGAAAACAGAGGGCTAGTACTCTAGAAGACAGAGGGCTGAGGTGGCTCTCTGTGGTCTGATCCTTATCTGAACAAGGCCTCTGGAAATGTTTTCTCCCAGCACACCAGGAAAAGGCAAATCATAAGTTACTAAATGAAAACAACCTACAGTTCTATACTGCCTGGTAACACTCACAGCTAGCCATCGAACCATGTTGGCCACAGCCCCTCCCTTACCTGCAGCTGGCATGATAGGATAGACTGTGAAGCGCCAGCCCCAGCCATTCACAGACCCATCACTGATGAATTTCCACTTCAGCTCATCCCCGGGGATCCGCAGCTCACTGGACCAGTCAGACCACTCTCGGCCTGGCAGAGAAAAGCATACCCTGGGAGTAGGTTGAATCCATCATTCAACTTCTTATACACAAAGCAAAACTGTCAGAGGATCACTGGTCAGGAAGATCAGGGGGTTCTTCCAAGGTTCACAGGGATGCCATCTGGCAAATGATGCTCTGGTGATTTTATTGCATCCCTCCCTTCCACAGACACTCATTCTGTCCCAGAACCAAGTACTGGAGAATCTGAAGGTGGGCAGGCACTGAAGCCATCACTGGGACAGTAAATGACCCCACACATGCAAACCCAGGATGTGGTATGAGAGGTCTACAGGGCTGCAGGGGTGGTCCCCGGTCAGGGCTGTGGGTATGCTTCCCAGGGAAGGTCTAATACAATGGCAGGTAGCCAGGCAATGAGAGGAGTCCCACATCCACAAAGCATCCATGCACATAGTCCAGAACAACCAGGAAGAGGCCACCCTCAAGGGAAGAACAAGAGAGGCTGCCCAAAGCAGAAGGCCAAGAGTGCACTGGAGGAGAACTGTGTGTGACGGCCTCTCAGAGATGGAGAGACCCTGGTCAACTGTACAATATAGGACTCTAAAGGCAGCACAGGAATGGCCTGGCAGTCTTTCTGCTGGAAGCAGAGAGACTTGTTACATCCACCACCACCACTGAGAACTATGCCAACAGACCTTTGTCAAGGTGCCAGAAAAACTCATGGCAATGCCACATCATCCAATGCTTTAAACCAGGGATTTCAGTAATGGCATTCGAATAAAGTCTTCCTGGGACACAGCCACACCCACTCGCTGACATGCAGGCTGTGTGAGCAGTAATGATGAAGACCATCCGTGGCCCACAAAGCCTCATGTTTACCACCTGGCCTTGCCTTTATACAAGAGAAATCTGCTGCCCCTTGCTCAGAAGAACAAAGAAGTCTAAAAAGACAAACATGCACGTGCCCCTGCACTAACCAACACTGAAATGCCCAGATTTGTAGCATCTGACAATCCTACAGATGGGGTCCTCAACCCTACCTAACCACACAGAACAACAGGAAAGCAGAGACCCCACAAGAGGCCTCCTATCTGTTTCAGGACTCCTTCTACCATCTGGACAGAACATTTAATGAGCGCAAAGCAATCAATAAAAAACAAATCCTGTTTAAAAGCTCTGTTAAAAAAAAAAAGGGGGGGGTGAATTTGAGGCCCACCTGGGCTATATAGTGAGTTCAAAGCTGGTTTGAACTATGTAGTGAGAACCTGTCTCAAAAAAACCAAAAATAAGTCAATAAACAGCTAGCAAGCTCTGTAACATGCCAGGCGGTGCCTCCACAGGCCCTGGCCTCTCAGACATCTATGGCCTCTTCTCCAATTGTTTGGATAAGGCTGAGTATGCACCAATAAGACCCATTTCTCATGCCAGGCATTCAGGAACTCCGTCCATCAGTGGGGTGAGGCACATACAACATGGATGTCTATGTTATAAAAATACTGGGAAGAGAAAAATAAAACCATATTTCACGCTAAAGAGCTTATTGCACATTCCTTAAAGTTCCCATAGACTGAAGCAGCAGCAAGCTGTCTTACAAATGTTACCAGTTCCCTTTATGGAGACCAAGGCTGCGCCCTGTCCAACCTCCCTTCCTCACCTGACCGCACGGACACAATCCTGTTGACACCATCCATGACTGTGAGAGGGTCATGGCGTCTCTCTGTAGAGCACTGGCGGTCAAACTCCACCCTGAGGCCTTCTGCACCTGGAGGACAAGCAGGCAGAAACAGTGACCACTCCCAGGCAGCAAACAAAGCCACAGCGCATCAAGCAAAACGAGATCAACTACAGCTATGTTTAAAAGCTAATGAAAAACTGGCCTCTAAATCAAGACCCGAAGATGCAACACCTTCTTCCCTCACAGAAGACTGTGCTGTAAACTGAAAGGGCAAAAACCACTTGTCTTGGCCAATCTTGCTTGCTGTCAGTTCAGGGCAAAGGATCACACTGCAAACCTAAATGCCAGAGCAAGATTTATAGTAAATTATGAGACCTGAGAATGGGTGTTCAGGTCTTACAGTTCTTATAGTTCGGGTCTTAAATGTCTTCCCAAAGACTGTATGCTAAACTCCTAGTTCCCAGGGTGGCACTATCTTTAAGAGGTGGGTGGGGCCCTAAGGAAAAGAGTTCTTTAGGACACTGGGGATGTGCTTCAGAAAGGAAATACGGGATCTTTTGTTTCTTAAATTTCTATCATTAAAGAGTAACAGTTCACGGTTTTAAAAAGTGCTTCTCCTGCCTCATTCTAAAAGTTCAAGAAAATGAACTGCACATAAAAATGATCAAGATAAAGGTATTAAAGAAGACTAATTTACAAAAAAGGTGGGGAGGAGCATTGTGAATGGCTACGTTGCAAGCACCAGGTCCCTTTGAGGGGTGTGGAACATAATGTACTCTAAATACGTATTTTAAAAAAAATATATATATA
>PVJO010002464.1:26848-120083 GCA_004026905.1 Hystrix cristata
AAAAAAAAAAAAAAAAAAAAAAAAAAAAAAAAAAAAAAAAAAAAAAAAAAAAAAAAAAAAAAAAAAAAAAAAAAAAAAAAAAAAAAAAAAAAAAAAAAAAAAAAAAAAAAAAAAAAAAAAAAAAAAAAAAAAAAAAAAAAAAAAAAAAAAAAAAAAAAAAAAAAAAAAACAGAGTAAGGACTACACCCCTTTAGACACTGAAAGCAGGCCAGAAAGGTATATCACAAAAAACTCACCAAAATCTCTCATCTCCAAACAAGTGAAAAGGAAGCAGAAAATTATAAAAGATAGGAAAGAACAATATAACTAAGAAACCAAAAATTAAATAAAACTGAGGAAAGAATTACAAGTTTAAAAAAAATTGAAAATGAAGACTTAATCTAGAAGAGCAGAAGATCCAATAAGCACAAGAGATAACACATTAAGACAGAAGCTAAGAAGGACGGAAATCTTCCTAAACCAGAGTAAAAAGCAGCTGAGGGAGGAAGTAACCAATATTAAATCTAAAAGACACCCAACACATGAACAATTACTAAGGGTCCTTGGAAAAGAGATCTATGCAAGTATATAAAACACTAGAAGCCATAAGTGAAGGAAATGTCCTGAAAGAAAAAAGCTTAGAATTTGTCATACCACACTGCATGGAAACTAGAAAGAAACCACTGTAACTATTTGAGGAGCCAAACTGAGAAGACTGCCACTGTCTGGGAATGGAATAATTTCAGCTTCAAAGAGGACAATAATCACAGTGATCACAATGTATTAAAACCCATCACATATGTTTGAATTCATGAACTCGTAATGATATTAAAAAAAAAAAAAAGCAAGCTGGGCATGATGACATACACCTGTACCATCAGCACTCTGGAAGGTTGAGGCAGAGGCAGAGGAATGCAAGTCTGAGCTCAGCCTGGGCAACTTAATGACTCAGCAAGACTCTGTCTCAAAATAAAAAAGCCAGGCATGGTGGCACATACCTGTAATCCCAGCACTCAGGAGGCTGAGGCAGGAGGATTGCCATGAGTTTAAGGCCAGGCTGGGCTACATAGTGAGTTCAAGGCCAGCTTGAACCACATAGCAAGACCCTGTCTCAAAAAAACAAACAAATAAATAAAAAAACTGAAAAACTTTACAGGGCCAGGAATATGGCTCAGTATAAAGGTGCTAGGTTCAAACCCAACACTGCAAAACAAGCAACATTTTTTAAAAAACTAAGCAAACAGCCAATAGGTTACCCTCACAGAAGAGTGACAGGGAACTGATTCATTCCCTTGAAAACTATAAAGGAGGGGAGGGCAAAAAAAACAAGCCTCTATCCTGATGTTTCTCTTGCAGACTAAAGGTCAAGGGAGAATATCTCTAAAGTATTTCAGCTAATGAGAAAGAAATGGCCCACTTAGAACAGAATTGTTCTGCAACCCTTGTGCATCAATGGTCTCGCTGCAGAACATCAAGTGCTGCTGACATTCCCAAGAAAGGGGCGTTAGATATTCGGTGCTTCCTGAGGCTGGGTCACAATCAGCAAAGGGTGGAACCAATGGGGCCCCTGAACCAGGTACCGGTTTGTAGGACATTCTGAGCTGCTGCAGGAACACATGAAGGGGACAGACTTTGCTGAGAAGAAGCTTGGTAGATTGGAGAGGAAGAGGAAGAGAGGGAGAGAGAAGGAGAGGGAAAGAGAGGAGGAAGAGATGAGGGGGAAGGAGAGGAGGAGGAGGGGAGGAGGTGGAGAAGAGGAAGAAGGGGAGGAAAAATGGGAGGGGAGGAGAAAGAGGAGGAGGAAAGGGGAAAGGAGAGGGAAAACAGGAGGAAGAGTGGGTAGAGGAAGGAGGAGGAAAAAGAGGCACACTTGGGTAACAGAATCTGTCCAAAAGTGGAAGTCAGTAATGGCTCATTGTCAGAATGGTGTCACTTCAGGGAACACAGCAGTGCTTCTGGGAGCCAATACAATTTACTCTGCACCTGGGTCTTGGTCACAAGGGCATGTACCTGCCCGTCAAAGTCAATTGTCTACTGCATGTGGCTCACTGAATCATGCTTTATTTTGGAAAAGGAGTATTTTTTAAAATTTATTTATTTACCAAGAACATGTATTGGTACACTGTAGATATACATAATGATCGCATTCATCGTAATTTGTACCTGTACATGGTATATCTTGGTTCCCCGCCCCTCCTCTCCACTTCCCCTCCTCTCTTTAGTTACAATAGCTTTATTTACACTTTTCCACTTTTTCCTCTTTTTCTTTTCCTTTCTTTTTCCCTTCCTTCTTTTCCTCCTCCTCCCTTTCTAGTTCTCTTCTCTTTTGAATATTATCTTTTGGAAAAGGAGTATTTTATAAAAGGGAAGGGAGGGGGCTGGGGATTTAGCTCAGTGATTAGAGTGCTTGCCTTGCAAGCACAAGGGCCTGAGTTCGATCCCCGGCACCAAAAAAAAACAAACAAACAAAAAAAAAAAATAAAAAAAATAAAAGGGAGGGGAGACAGTCTGAAATAATTCTATTACTTTGTTTTCTATAAAGCAGAAGTAATTGCACAATCAAGTCAAACTCAGGCAGTGAAGTCCGCAGGCCTTCATTCCCAGAGTCTGGCTCAAGTACCTGGTATCTTCACTGTGCCGCTGGTAGAAGTATCATCGGTGTAGGGATGGCTACTCTCCACCACCACAGGCTGTGAGGAAAGACGGCCGCTCTGCGAGTCTGTGGCTACATCCTCCAGCTCTGTGACACAGAGCTCCAACAACATATCTGCCACCTGGGGAAGAAGGAGAGAATGACTGGCTCTGCCCTGGTCATCTAGAGGCTATCCTTTCTGTCCTGTCCTGGATTCTTTCACAGGTACAAGATGGTAGAGTAGAATTTAAGGTTAGGGAAATTTAATTCAAATAAGGGCTTGGTTTGCGGACCAAACCCGAATGAAGGCCTGCGGACTTCACTTACCCACACAATCAAGACAGCACAGAGCTGGCAAAAGGTGCAAAGAGGCTCACAGACAACCTGTACAGAAGTGCTGGAAGGCACCTCACATATGAAACAGTTCAGGTCATCTGATAAAAATGGTGATGATAAGTTTCTTTTTACATCAAAATTTACTTTCCAGTGAGGAAATTCTGCCCCAGAAACAACAATATCAAGGGAGAAGAAAGGTGGTAAGAACTACCAAGTTCCTAAGAAGAGATCGGGAGTCAAGTGGTAGGGGCAGGAGTAAGGCACCAGACCCAACTGTGGCACAAAGCATCTCAAAGAAAACGATGACAAATGTGACATGACTAGAGAATTTCTCTTGACTCGGGACACTAAGGGTTGAACTGCATACCACATTCTCTCCATAATCTATAATGTCCTTATTTTATTTTAAAAATCTGGAGGTGATTAATACCACTTAAGTGGTTAATACTAGTAAATTCCTTGTCATTTTTAAAAACAAATGAGAATATATAATAGTAACAATAATATGTTAGCCCCAAAATTTTCGACTCAGAAAAAAAAAAATCTCCATACGTCCCATTCTATACTTTTTAGGAATAAACTATTCTTTCACTCTATTTTTTCTCATTTTAATAAGAGCTTTGTCTACCAGTTATAACAACAACTTATATCACCGTCACGTAGGCGTCCAGGCAAGAAAGAGACTTTGGACTTTTAAACTCTTCCTGAATAACAGATTAAGAAATAACGAACCCCTAAAATGTCCACCAAATCATCCACTGTGTCTTTAAGACTCCTCGACAGTGCTTAAATACTTTATTGTTTTGGTGATAGTAATGGGAGTTCCAGATAAACACAGATGAGGTATCTACAATCAGAAACACCATACCAGGCACCCTGACATGTGTGGTCCTAAAAAGGCAGAGCAAAGCTGCTGATAAATACAAGTCCTCAGTGAAGCCCCAAGACTCCAGGACTGATCAATCCTATTGCTAAGATATACTGATAATGACAGTGACTTTAACCTAGACTACATCAACTGAATTGCAACTAGCCTTATTCACCTAAACACATTTAAATTAATTAAATGAAAACTTTAATTCCTCAGGCATACTAGCCACATTTCAAATGGTCAATAGCCTCAGGTGTCTAGTGTCCACAGTCCATTTCCACAGCAACAGAAAGTCTTATTGGACACTGTGCTCCCAAATACAAAAATATGTGGTAGCTGAACTATTACAATATTAAAGAGTTATTTCAATGGAACAAAGAGTCTCTAAACAGACCCAAACACATACAGGTATATGCAGAGTAAGATAAAAGTGGTTTTCAAATCACTGGCAAAAAGATGAATTACTACATAAATAACATTGTGGCAACTGGTTTACCATTTATGAAAAACTAAAGCTGAATCAATACTTTATTCCTTACATCAAGAAAATTCCCAGATGGCTAAAACATGTAAACATAATAAATGAAATCGTAAACATGATTAGATGAAAACTTGGGAGAATTTCTTTAAAGCAGTATCATGTAAGTAAGCATCTTTTCAGTGTAACACAAAACCCAGGAGTCAAACAGAAAAAAAAAATCTGACAGATTTAACTACATAAAACTGAAGTTTCTGCATGGTAAAAAATATAAAAATAATCTAAGGGCAAACTTGGGATAAAACTACAAAGCATATGATAGAAAGGAGACATATTTTAACCAACTCTACTAATCAATAAGAACAAGATGCACGAATCAGTTCTAAAATGGGTAAGAAGTATTGGGGGGGAGGGTTAAAATTCTTTGTTGTTGTTTTTTTCTTTTTTGCAGTGCTGTGGATCCAACCCAGGGTCTCATGAATACTAAGGGAGTGCGTTAGGAATGCTTTTAAACTGTGACTCCAGCATAAAATCATGTGTGAAGAAAAGTGCTGTGTCCGCTGTAGAGTGGCTGGCCCGACATAGGGCAAGGAGATGGAGGAGGTGGCCTAAGACCTCCCCACCACTCACCTGTGGATAGGCAGTGCCCATGCCTGAGAGCACAGCCGAGAGCACCTCTCTGCCCCTGTCCCCAGCCCGGCTGCACACGGACAGCTTGAGCAGGTCCACCACCACACGGGTGTCATCCACAATCAGCAGACTGGTAAATTCATCCAAGGACTGTGGTTCCGGGCCTGATACTTTATTTTGGCTTTCAACATCCTAAATTACATGACATCCAACAATTAAAATGAGGCATGATAATGTTGAGAGATAGAGTTACCTGTTTACCATGAACTCAAATGACACATAACCACCAGTGACAAAGGGATATGTAAAACCAGATCAATTAAGAAATGCCAGAACTTTAATATCTCCACCAATCCAAGCAGAGTGACACCTTGGTTGTCAAACGGCTCCAAGCTTGAACTCTGCATTACTCAAACAGCAAAGTTCAGAAAAATCTGCTCTATGTTCCTAACTTTGCTGGATAGCCGAACTGACAATCTGACTTGAAAAAACCTGTACTGGCTGAGAATGAGTCACATGCCACAACTCACCATGGACAAAGAATGGTGCTTATGTTAGTGCATTAAAACATTCATCATTGTGCGCTTTTTTTTTTTGAGCTTTATTTGCATAAAATATTGTAACCATGGCTCCAAAGAGAGTTAGTAATATCAGCAGTAAAGCTAAGAGGAAAACTGTGAGAATCACAACAGAGTTAAGGAAAGAAATCATTGTGAAATTTGCTAAAATTCTGGAAAAATGAATTTATAAGTACAAATTGTGGGCCTCAGAAACAATTATTTGGTTTTCCATTATTTCTTATGGGAAAAATATGTTCAGTTCTCCAACTTTCCAGTGTTCGAACACAAATTTGGAATGAACTGAGTCCAACAACCAAGGTATCACTGTACTATGTTTTCCAGATGTTTTACAAGCTACAAATAGCATCTGTTAAAGACAAATGTCCTAAACTATAAAGAAGTACCAGTTCACTACTGTGACCAAATGTATCATAAACATTACAGGAAATCTAACCCTTGCCCATTAGATACGTTTGGGAATTTTCTACCAACAACATTTGACAGTGTAACTTTACATATTTTGTCTAGATCCTCTCCATAATTCTTTCTCAGAATCTTAAAGTGACTCATTTGTATATAACACATTATCCTTAACCTCTTGCTCCTTGCATTCTTTCCAAGAGCTAATATATAAAATCTTTCTTTGAAGGGCAACCCAGTCATCAGAGCCAGACAGCCCACAGCTTCTGGCCTTAGAGGGGGAATCACTGCAACTCTGTGCAGAACAGAGATGGGCACAAGCCTTTCACATTCCCCAGGCAGAGTCAGGCTTACTAGAGTAAGAACAAGAGCCAGAAGTACCTCTTCTGCTTTCTAGACCTCCGCAAATCCAGTTCAACTCTTTCCAGAAAGAGAAACGAGCAGGGAACGCACAGCCCCACACATGAATCCTAATGAGAATGTGATCCATCTGCTATACACTGAGAGTCACCATCTCTCTGAGTGGGGACAGGTTCTCTCTTTAGAGAGCAGACCTTTGATTGGAGATCCAGGAAGCTAGTAAGTGAAATCCATTAGAAATGACAACATTTCAGAATGACTGACTAAAGAACACAAAAAGCATCCAATGGAATATGTTAATTACAATATAATATATTGAATCTTGAAATTAAAACATTACCTAACTTTTTTATGGTGATGTTAAAAAAAAAATAGGAAATAGCTTAGTGGGACTGCTAAAAAAAAAGCAAAGTACCAGTAGCATCCCCTTTAAACATGAATCACAGCCCAATACTAACATGAAAATTACTCTGCCATAATTTATGAGTCAAACAAAAATGGAAATGATAGGAACTGAGGGTATAACCTGGATGCCTATACCTCAAACAAATGTGTAGGAAAATCTTATCCTCCTCCTTCTACCTAAAAGCAAAAATTCTAATTCTTCAGAATAATTTCTGCATTAAATCTTCATCCCTGGAGATTTTCAGAAATCAGAAATTGATTCCAGAGACCTAATTTATAGTGGTTTTCTTATTACTACCAATGGGTATGAGTTATTTCCACAGGACATATTTTCTGCCAGCAGTAGCAGTGCAATAAATCAGCATTCCAAATACAGTAAAAAATAATGCATGTGTGTCCCCAGTGGGGAAAAGACTGGCAAGGGGGAAAGTGAGAGGAAGGTGAAGTGGCCTGGTGTGGGGCTGTGAAAGGTGTGCACATGAGGTGCTCAGTGTGGCAGTGCCAAGCCAAGGGAGGAAAGTGCCGTGGTCTAGGCCAGAGGCGTGGAGGTGGGAGAAGTCACAGATCAAGCAAGGTGAAGAGGCATGCCCCAGGGAGAGCAGGCTGGCTGTGAGCGTTACAAGCTATGTACAGGAAGAAGGGTACCTATGGGGCAGGTAGCAGCCAAGATGGCAGGCTGGGACTGAATCTACAAGTAAACAGCTGTATCTGACAGGATCCTGATTTTTTTACTTTGAGTGAAGAGTGTTGTAAATACAGAAAGGGTGAAAACTACAGTGAATACTAGTTGGCTTAGAATCAACCGTACTGATATGAAGTAGTGGTCTCACACACTCACACACACACACACACACACACACACACAAGACCCATTCTCTCTCTCCCCCTAGTTTTACTAGTTTTACCACCCAACAGTAAAGAGTACACAAAAAACCTGAATTTCAGCTTCTAAATACCATTTGCCAATTAAAAAAAAAAAAGCCAAAACTTTTTTTTGAAGAACTTCTGATTCCTAAACTGGATCATAGAACATCTTGTTGATCCTGGAATTTTGTGGTAGAAACCAAGGAAATGCTCAAAGAGAGACAGATAAAATTCCAACAGGTATTTAAATAAGAATTAACACCAATACTTTACAAATTCTTCTTTAAAAAAACAGAAGAACGTTTCCCGACTCAATCCATGAAGCTGGTACTACTCTACTACCCAAACCAAACCAGACAAAGACATCACAAGAAAACTACAGATCAGCAGCCCTTATGAATTTAGTAGTAAATGAAATCCAGTAACATATAAAAGGATTATGCAGCAAAAAACTGAAAGGAGGGTACAAATAAACTGTGGTGTTGGACTGGAATTGAAAGTGTTGATTTGAACTGTTCAGGGTTTTCATTACATACACAAGATACAGAAAGAGAAATAAACACTTACACAAGTGTATGTATGTCTGTTGAGCAGACCTAGCCACAGATGTCAGACAGCAATGAGATTACCAAGCACCTATTTTGGTTTCCAAATTTTGCAAACCACTAAATGGAACCAGAGTTCCTTAGAGAAACCGCTGATTCCAGCACAGGGGCAGGGCAGATGACTATAGAATACAGTATTGTTCCAGAAAATAAGGAAATGCTCAAAGAATTCTGAAGATGCTTCAGAAAGACTAAAGAGCCAATTCAAAGGGGGCACCATGGCTAACTGTGGGACAATTTGGATGTCAAATGATGACAGCAACAAATGTCACTATTTGAATAAAACAGGAATTAATGAATCCATACCAATATAATTGATTCATAGGTGAAGATACATACTCAAGAAAGGAATGCTCTCCCTTACAAAAGAATGGCAACAATTACACTCCGTAAGAAATGATGGTAACTGAAAAATGACTTGATTAGGGTAAAATCATTATTAGATTCTAAATACTGGTGGGTGCAAGTATAAAGAGGAACAAGACATTTACATGGTCTCAAAGTATCTCCTCATAAGCACAGTCAGTCCCCAATTTACATTCAAGTTGTAAAGTTTCATAGATATGAACAGACCTTACATTTAGTTTTTTATGCTTTGCTTTACATTGTATATTTGTGTCAAAGGTGTACAAGACTCACTATGTGGGACTTATGAACAAATTTGACTTACGAATGTTCTCCTGGGAATGGAACTCATTAGTAAATCGGGGGCTTACTATATTTACGCACATAAGTACACATTAACTTCCAGGAAAGAAACCAGACAGACACTCTTAACCAAGGGATAAAAGTCATATAACCAGAAATGCAGCAAATACACATGGCAGAACTCTGCATCACTCATGTGGAGGTTCTGTCAAAATGAACCGTTCTGTATTAAAAAGTAATAAAACAACATGTGTTCCTGTGTTAGGTGCTAGACCTAGAAGGGTACTGTCAGGATTACGAGCATCATCTGAATAGGTTTACAGATTAGAAGGGAATCTGGGATCCCTGTGATATCCCCATACTCAATCAAATACACACAGGCTTGTGTCCTAGAATTCTACAGACGGTTCAGAAATGCGAACAACTGGAGAACCCAGCCAAAGGGTCAATGGAGTTTCCATGGTCTATCTCTAATACAATTCTTGTGACTCCTGTGTACATTTAAGATTATTTCACATTAAAAGGTTAAAGAAGAGCACCTCCTGACCTCTTTAGTTTTAGTCATGGTTTCTGCAATGATGCTGGCAGCTCCGGGGTCATCCGTCACAGGGATGAAGGGCCGAGAGGAGGCTGAGGGGGCAGATGGTGTCACTGCAGATGGGGTCACAACATCCTCGGAGGAGACAATCTAATGGAGAGTGCACCAGGGGAAATGCTTAAGTGGAAAAACTTAATGAGATGGCACATTCCCCATACAAGTTCAGGGTGCTTTTACCTAATCTACTTGGAGCTCTTTGAAATGCTCCTGATTTACAGAGGCCACGTAGTGCTTATACCACATACCCACTACTACCCACACTGGCCCTGAAGCAGCCCTGCAAAAATCAAGCACGTTCATATTTCTGGGAAAACTATGAATAGTCACAGCAGCTCACTTGAATTAGTCTAAAATGAGCTTTTATCTCTTCAAATTGGGTCCCCAAAACAAGTACAACATTTCTGACTTTTTAGACCTTTAAGGTTTCAAAATTGCATCTAATAGTTTTTAAAAGAACAAGCGACAAGATATAGCATGTACCGGTACAAATCCCCTATGATGAATGTTATCACTATGTACATCTAAAATGTACCATTAAAATAAAATTACAAAATATTTTTAAAAGAACAAACCTATTTGTATTTTAAATACTAGAAAAGCTCTTTTTAATACTATATTTTTATAACTCAAGCCCAAAATCAAAGTAATGGGTGTAAAAACAGCCTAATTTAAGCGATGAAACAAGTGAAATTTTCCTAGACATAAAGAAGCTATCTTTTCCCTTCTGATCTAAAACATACTGCTTTAGAATTCACTCTTACCTCTCTCTTCTCTTGCCATGGATTGGGACTCAGTCTGTCTTCGAGATCAATAGCCAGTATGCAGTCCTCTGCATTCATGGGACTGGTCATGGCAGATGCATCAGAAGGTGGTGCCGATGAGGAGAACGAGGGGCACTCCACTGGGGCAATCATGCCTGCCGGCATCAGGGCCCCAACCACTGCATCCCTATGGGATTAGAAAGCCAGGCCCACAGTGAGCTGCCCCTCACAGTGAGCAACAGAAGGTAGCAAGGTGGAATGAACACTCATGGAAGCACATCCCCATTTTAATAGAGTATATGGTAAAAGGGGTTTGGAAAAATACTGGCCATCACTGTCAGGTATCCACTGGCTATAAAAAAAAGTGTTCACTCCAGATCTTATTTATAGTCATGTACCACATCATGATATTTTTGGTCAACAACAGGCTGCACATATAACAGCGATCTCACAGAATTATATTGCCTAGTAACTTAACAGGCAGCTTAAATTTGTATAACTACACTACTTAATTTGTGTAACTACACTGACATGAATGTAACATACCTCCCAGAATATATCCTATTGCTGAGCAATACCTGGCTATACTTCAATGATCACGGTAGTAACACATAAGACTGCACAACATATGAATCAGACCAGAATAAGCCTCTGTTTCACCCTAAAAAACTCTCATGGGTTGTTGTTAGAATGGGGAGCTGGATAATTCAACATCAAGTGATTCTGTCTTTACTAAAAGCTGGTCACACACTAGGAAGCAAGGACAAAATGTCCTCTCAGTGACTGACTTGGGTCCTGTTCTGAAACTAATGTGCCTATGTAAGCACATCTGTCAGGTCCATACCAGTGACACACTAATAGATGGCAGCTCACTGAGGCTGTGTGTGAGATACTGTCGGAGCCATGTCGAGGACATGTTCCTTGCTCTCGTGGGATATCCTGAGGCAGCTGAGAAGGCTCACAGCGGCAGGGTTTAAAAGCAACCCTAAGGGGCCTATGATGCCAGGCATTGTCCAGAACACCAGGCACCTTGCAGCTTGCAGAAGTGCTGTGCTGGCCAGATAAGATCTCAACCATTGAGTATGTGGTCAATCATTTATAACTCAAGGCCCTGTTTTGGTCTTTTTCTTTGATGTAATGGATAACCTATACATTCCATTCTGTTCTGTGTAGTTTAGAAGATTATGTTCTGCACGTACTAGGCCCTATATAAGCATTCAATGAATAAAGAAAAATTTGCCTTAGAGTGTAATTCCCTGGCCCCCTGTGCCTCCCTGTCCTGTCTCTTATTTTCTCAATGTCACTATGACCCAGTTCCTAGAACACCGGAGGTCCACAGCTGCACAATTGTCTGCATCTGCAATGTCCCCCAAGCCCATGTGCTAAAGGCTTAGTCCTCTGTGTGGCACTATTGTGAAGGGTAGACCCCTGCATAGAGGGAGGTCTTTTTGTCACTGGGGGTGTGGTCTTAAAGTAGGCTGTGGCAGCCTGGTCGCTTTCTCTTTCTTTTTCAATCCCTGGCCATGAGGTGAGCAGTTCTGCTCTGCCACGTGTGCCAGCATGATAGGCTGCCTTGTCACATGCCCAAAGCAATCATGGGCTAGAATCAAAACAAATTTTTCTTTTACAAGCTGACTTGCTCCAGTATGTTGTTATAGTCATGGAAAACTAACACAGGCTCACAGAAAACAATAGCAAAATACTGCAAAAGCGGAAGTATCATAACTCTGCCTTATCAAGTGAGTGAAGAGGCTACATCATCATAAACATCACTGTAAATCAGTATCAGTGAATTTTTCCTCTCTTTCCTCAAATATTAATAGTTTACTGACCAAAAAGAAAAATGAAAATGTTCCATAACTTGGTTTTCTGTTTCACATTTCAACATCCATTAAGACAAGCACAAAGATCACCACCAAAGGATATGTGGCTTACAGCTTATAGCACTTAAAAACAGTACAACGACACTGCTGGAAACATCTAGCTCATCAAAATATTACAAAAGCACAAAGCTTACATAATTGTAGGATTTCAAACATTAGCACACAGCCTACCTGGCATACATGATTTGCAGTGCTGTAAGAATATGTGATAAGGCCTGCTGTTTGGCTAGGCTGCCATCCAATGACAGAAGGATCTTGGCAAGAGAAGGGCGATTTGGTTTAGAATTATTTGCACCACTTATTTTATTACTGGCAGCAGAGGAATCAGTATCTGAAGGCACACCTAAAAACGGAAAAATAAAAATCTAGGTTCTGTTTCTTAAGATCACAGTTTATTCTATTTCTATAAAATGTAACCTTTTAGGTTAGCTCCAAAACACACCACAGCCTGCATTCTGCTCATTCATAGAGTATGTATTAGGGTCACTGACAGTCTTTCATGGGTTAAAAAAATCATCAATACTTCCATAAAGAAACTATATTCAGCAAAGGTTTACTAGAACTGCAAAAAAAAAAAAGTTGAAACACTTTTTTAAAACATATTTACATAAATTTATGTTATATACATATAAGCTGTGAAAAATGATACAATAATATCTGTATTTACTTTCTCCTGCAATACAAGACAAAAAAATTCAAAACAACAAAGAAAGATGTTTGCCATTAAACAGTCTAAACATACACTCTGCTCACTGGCCTGAGAGCTGCCAGACTTCACCAGAGGAACAGGAGCAGGTAGAGCCTGGAGCACTGAGTGCAGAAGGTAGAGCTAGTCAGGGAGGCCAACATCAGGCTAAAGGCCAGGACCAGAGAGAAAAAGGCTGCCCAGAGAGAGCGCTGCAAAGGTGTTCTCTCTCATGCTAGCCAAGAACTCAGATGAGAACATACAGAAGAAGAAAACTGCCCAAAGCCAAAAAGAACTGCCTGAAAAGACTCGAGGCACTGTGTCTAGTAAACACACAAAGGCTGGGGATTTAGCTCAGTGATTAGAGTGCTTGCCCTGCAAGCACAAGGCGCTGAGTTTTTTTGGTTTTTTTTGTTTTTGTGTGTGCCAGGGATTGAAGAGTACGTTCTAGTAAACACGCAAAGCCTGTGTCAGCACCTGACTAGAAGGCCTCAGAGTTCATACAGAACTAGAAAGAGTACACAGAAAGATCTTGCCTCAGTGGTAGAAAATAGGCCCAGGTCTGGAGTCGCCTAACAAATCTAAAACCAAGAACAAAAAGAGTCAAACTGCTCTACAGTAAGTTACACATCTAAGCTCAAGAAGATTTATAGGCATAAAAAATTTCTAGCAACATCTAGAGCAGAGTTCATGACCAACAGGTAACAGAATAGCAACAAAATACAATACAAAAAAAAAAAATACAACACAATACAGAAATAACAAGGAGAAAAATCACTCACTCAGACAATCTACAACTAATGGATGCTAGAATCAGCAAAGAAGTTAAAACACTTACTACCGCTGAATTCTGTATGTTCAAAAAGATAACTAGATACAGAGATAATACAAAAAATACCCAAATAAAACTTCTAGAAAGGAAACCAGAATGGCTAAGACTGAAAATAGTTTGGTGACATTAACAGCACATTAGAAAATAAAAAGATTAGTGAATCTGAAGACATATCAATACAAACGATCCAAACTAAAACAGAAAAGAATGTAAGTCATGAATAGAGCAGCAGTGTTCTGGAAAGAGCTTCCAAAACCTAATATACATTGAACTAGAGTTCTTGAAGGAGGCAATAAGAAAAAAAACCTGAAGAAATAGTGATAGAAAGTTTTCCATATTTAATGAAAACTATAAATTCATAGATCCAAGAAGCACAACAAACCACACACAAAAGAACCCTGAGGATACACACACCAGAACACAGCATACCAGGAATAAAGAAAAAAATCTAACATCAAGAGGAAAAAAAGATATGTATAGAAGAACAAAGAAAAGAGTAACAGATGTTATCAATAAAAACAAAGCAAGCTAGAAGAGAGTGGAACAATTTCTTTAAAGCACTTAAAGAAATAAACTGTCAAACTAGCATTCTAGCTCAAAGATCTCTTATAAAGCCAAATAATACTACTTCAGACATTTAAAGGCTGAATGAAAAAAATCGCTAGCACATCTATACTATGACACACAACAAAGGAAGCCCTTCAAACAAAAGGAAAATGATACCTAACTGTTAAGGCTTGTGTCTAGATGTCCCCACAAAGCCTCATGCGGTCATAGGTGGAACTTTTCAGAGGTGGCTGAATCCAGAGTATGTGATGCTGGGATTAAGGGTGTGTGATTACTAAATTAGTCCACTGATTGGTTTGGCATACGTGGTAGATTTATTATTGTGGTCAACTTGAGCAGGAACACCCAGCTGAACTCAGTTGGTGTGGTTCTGGGCATAGAAAATCCACCTGAAGATTGCTGCCAACACAACATAAAGGAGAATGGGAACAGAAGATAGTGGCTGGCTATTTTCCAGGAGAAGCTCTGTTGCGGCTGGCTCTCCAGAACAGAACTCAGCTGTTCTCATTGCAGAAGGAGCTCGGGGCCTTGCTGTTGTTGGGGATGGCTGCTGTTCACTTTGGGGAGCTCTGGTCCTCATCTCTCCTTCAAACATCGTATCCTGGTTCCAGCATAGATTTCTTCAGCCTTTTAGTGCAGACACAGATGTACATGGGAAATTGCCATGAGCTCCCAGCCCCCGATTGAATCTTTGGAGTCTTCAGTGCATAGGTAGGTGGTATGCACTCTTCTTACATTTGTCTTGTGTGTAAATGTTGTAAGCTGTACTTGTCCTGTATTAAATCTCCTCTCTTGCAAAACATTGACTCTGGAAAAGTAACTAATACAGCATAGCTCTGGGTGTGGATAATGAGAAGGCCCACTGTGGGTGAGAGTGCTACCCGCTCTAAGGACATGTAACCTCAACAGAATATAAGGGACAGAAAGTGGGCTGCTGCAGTCGCTTGCTGCTTCTTTGCTACTTTGCTGCCTTCTGCCTGCCACAAACCATTTCTTCTCTGTGATGCCACTTTGCCATGCTGCCCTGCCTTGGAGTTAGTGAACCATAAACTGAAACCTCTACAAATAGTGAGCCAAAATAAACCTTTCCTGTTTTAACTTTGGGTGTTGGGTATTTTGTCTCAGCAATGAGAAAAAGTAAGACACTGATGGAAATATGCATCTACACAAATGAATGAAAAGTGCTGTAATATTAAGACTCCTAATTATTTAAAGCATTTAAGATAACCTAATATTTAAGGAAAATTAACAAAATATACACAGAAAAGTAAGAGAAACAGAAAATTTGCAACATACACAGAAGTAAAATGTGTAACAAAACAGAAGTGAGAGGGAAAATCAGAAATATAGTGTTGTATGATGTATGTATTACACATGCAATTATGTATTGTTTAGTAATAATAATTTTATCACCTTAAGGTCAATTACAACGAGTTAAAGGTGAACAATATATATGCTATAGCAGTGGTGGTGGACTTGCAGCATGCATATTATTTGTTTTTCTTGTAAGTCAAAAGATGTTAATGTATGAGTTGTTTTTTTTAAACTAAAACCTTAGTATCCAAGTTTAATTGCAGTGTTGGCACTTGCGATAAATAAATGGGTTTTGGGTTGCGGTTTCGGTACTTCTCTCTAAAAGGTGCCATCATTGCTCCATAGCACTCAGTAAAATAACACAATGAGCTACAGCTCATAGGTGACAAAGAAAAAAGAAGTCATAAAAACTTAATTCAACAGAAGGCAAAAGAAAAAAAAATGAACAATGAAGATTAATAGAAAACAAATGGTAGGATGACAGATTTCAAACAAAAAATCAACAATTCAATCTAATTATATACTTCCCACAAGGAAGCTACTTCTAATACAAAAACAGAAACAGTTAAAGGTAAAACAGTGAAAAGGATGAACCATGCATAGTATATCACCGTATACTGAATAGTACAGTATATATATTACATACGGCAATAACCAAAAGACAGCTGCCACTACTATTTTAATGTCAGACAAATTAGGTTTTAAAGCAAAGAAATTTCAAAGCAAAAGGATAAGTGGATTATTTCATAATGAGAGCAGGGTAAGTTAGTCAAGGAGATAAAAGTAGACAGATTCTAAGTCAATTTAACTATACTTCTAATGTAAGAAACTAGAAAGGAACAAATTAAACCAAAAGAAATTAATAAAGATTAAAGCACAGATCAATGAAACAGAATCAAGGAAAGCACATACTTGTTCTCTGAGAAAACTGATAAATGTCAAGCTAAACTGGAAAGACACAATTATTCTATCAACATAAGAAAACAGGAGAGATAGCGTCACACTACAGAGTCTACAAAGTTAAAAGGGAAATGAGTCAATATTGAGACCAACTTTAAGCCAATAAATTCAACAAGTTATTTTGTCACAGCAATAGAAAGAACTAACATAGAGGTGAACGTGTGATTAAAAAGCGTCTACAGAGGCTACATTGGCTTTCCTCATGATAGTCTGCCCTGTGTTCCTCAGTGTACTTCTTTCCTTCTTTTATTTGGCCCAAATTCATATTGCAGAGCCTGTTTCTTCCTTACCCTTCACTTTTACTTTTTAAATAAATTTTGCCATCATTAAGGGGGGGGGGTCTACAAAAAAAAAAGAGATCTAACATGCTTAGTGATGAAAGACTGAATGTTTTCCTATGAGATCATGAATGCCCCAAGAATATCTGCTCTTACCACTCTTTACAGTACCAGAAGTTCTAGCTACTGGGAAAGGTCAAGAAAAAGAAACTCATGTATTTCAGTAAGAAAGAAAGAAAACTGTCTCCACCTGACACCAAATGACACCACTATCTATACAGCAAATTCTAAGATTACAAAAAAAGCCCCCGCAAAAAACTCTCAAAACCCCTAGAAGTACTAGATCATTAAAGCAAAGTCACAAGAGAAAAAGGTACAAACACATATTTATCTAAATTGGTGATGAACATATAGAAACCAAAATTAAAAATACAGGGCTGGGGATGTAGCTGAGTGATAGAGCACTTGCCTAGGCTGTGTAAGGTCCTAGGTTCCACCCCCAGCACTGGAAAATAAGCCAATTTAACTAAATACAATAACAATTACAGCCAGTTTTTAAGAAAAGCAGGCATAAAGCTAACAAAACATATACAGGACTTACATGTTACTGTCCCAAGAATGACACAGCAAAGACTGCTATGCAGAAAACCACACCCAAGTAGCTCAAACATGTGGCCATAGGTTAAGAACTGACAGGCAT
The DNA here is from genome assembly GCA_004026905.1 of Hystrix cristata. Classification (NCBI taxonomy): domain Eukaryota; kingdom Metazoa; phylum Chordata; class Mammalia; order Rodentia; family Hystricidae; genus Hystrix; species Hystrix cristata. Next base: position 44,215 of record PVJO010002464.1, read on the forward strand.
CCTTCCCACCTAGGTGACTGGCTCCCCACCTTTCCTGGCTACGAGTCATTTCGATGGACCGTTCAGATGTTTGCAAGCAAATTTACAGGGACCCATGTTCTATTCCTTTGTTTATACTCCTAATTAACATTCTGTCTGCCACCCACCTCATTCGTGCTTCCTGTGACCCAGGGACAGAAGACTACCCTCCCAACTTATTACACCTTTAGTACCCAGGATCAGAAAGTAAAAATCTCTGAAACTGTTTCCTGTTGTGGTATACTGATTTTGGCACCCCTATCCAAATAACAAAGGGCTACTCCAGCCTGACGCTCAAGGCTCGAAATCTCCTCATCCCCACCACTGGTTCAAATGTCCCCACTCAAAGGCTGAAGACCCTCCAATCTGATGCCCATAGGCAACAGCAGCAGAAAATCTTGCTCTTTGCTTCTTGGCTACCATGAGGTGAACAGCTTTGCTCCAACACACCCTTCCATCACAATGTACTGCCTCACCACAGGCCCAGAAACAATGGAGCCAGTCCACCATGACTGACACCATGAAACAGTAAATCTTTCCTCCTTTAAATGGTTCCTCTCAGGTATTTTTTGTCACAGAGATGGGAAGTTGACTAACCCAGCATTCCTCAGACCAAAGCTGACACTCAAAAGTAACTATCACATACGCTTAGTTGAAAACCACAAGGTGCATGCAACAGGATCCCATTTATATAGTCCTAAACCATCCAAACTGGGGACTGAAGAGAAGTCAGTGGTTACAGGAGGTAGGGTAGGGGACTCAAGAGCAGAAGAGAAAGGCTGTGAAGGGCAGAAGGAAACGTTTGGTGTGGTGAAGTTTCACAGGTGCATGCTTATGTCATAGTTGACCAAAATGTACACTTTAAATGGGTGCAGTTCATTATATGTCAACAATACCTACACAAAGCTGTTAGAAAACTCAAAGCAGCCCAGGACAAGAATCAGCATCATATTTTCTTCTAAAAACTTTTCATTCAGGCATACATAAATCACACAAAAGTGTACCACAACTCTTCTGTGCCTTTGTCGGTCCATAATGCAATGAACACAGCATCATTAAACCAATCTCCAACATTGTTGTCACTAGCAAAAGGATCTCAGAGAAGATAGAAATCTGTGTTACCTAAATAGGAAGCACCTAAAGGGTCTCTTGCAGTCTGGAAAAGGACGGGCTCATGGACAGAGGGTGTGGCCACATCCACGGTTGTCCATGCCACACTGTGCGATGACCCGCAAGCCACTCGTGTGATCTTCTGACCTTCTAAGCCTTGCACAAGCGTGGGCTTTCTATTAACTGTGGTCGTGCCATTGCCCTGCTGGCCATGATCATTATCACCCCAAGCATACACCTGTTTGAAAAAAAGAACTTATAATTTTCAACATTTCAGACCATTTTCTTTAAATTTACTTAAAAAGGCTTAAAGTATCTGCCATGGTACAAAGAACTGATCTCTTAATGATAAAAAAAAATCATAATCTTATCAAATGGCATGTGCAGACTGCAATATAACCGTGAAAATGGTTTCCAGCAACTATAAATGCGTATCTCCTTAATATCAGTCCAATTAATTCATCCATTTTGCTTTGTTACAGAATGCAAAGAGGATCCTCTTCTTCAATTAAAAGCAGTAATTTATTTTTCCTTTATTTTACAAAGAAAAACAATAAATAACACCACATTTAAGTAATATACTTCTTGCCTTTACAGAACCAGAAAGTATAACTCACTTCTGATTAAAAGCAGCACGCTAATTTTGTTTCCATAAATCCTAAAATATGATACCCATGATCCATTCATAATATATACCTCTCAAAGCAGCAAAATGACCAATGCTTAGCAAATAGTAATTTTATTTCTCAAATGATGTTGTCTCTCCCATTATCTATCAACTGTCTACAGTAAAATACTGTTAACACCTTAGCAAAAGTAGTATTTGCAATAATTTTCTCATACCCACAGAGACTTCAGAGTGAAAACAACTCTTTCCCAAGGCCCTGCCCTCAACCTGCGCTAGTGAGCAAGCAGATACCAATGAACAAAATGGATATTGTCCCACCCTCGTGATTCTTCTGGTACTGAGACTCGTTTTATCAAAGGTTACAACCTTGACAAGGTAGGAGTTGTATCATGCATACCACTTCAGGAGAAGTGGCCTCCTGCAGAGTACCACCTTCAAGCCACCTGCAGCCTTACCTGCCCTGAGTCTGTTACTGCCAAGCAGTGCAGCGCCCCGACAGCCACATGCACAATCTTCTTCCCTCTCAATCCTTCCACCACCTGTGGCTTCCGCACGTGTACATCAGAGCCATGGCCCAACCGGAAGTAATCCCCCTTCCCCCTGAGAGGTCAACAGTGTGAATGTTACTACATGGTTATACTCTGACAATACTAAACAAAAAAAACACTCATTATCTCACATCTTTCACAGCCAGCTCAGAAATAGTACCCAAGGTCTTTGAACTTATATTCTTTGTAAAATCATAAACTGTTAATTAATTCATTATTTCAGCTAGCAAGATCCTTAATACTGTAATACATACTTTACAGTGCATTTATGTTACCATTACAGATTTTCATATAAAGAGACTGAAAACAAGACAAATGCAAACTTCCTTCCAAAGTGCTACACTTTGGAATTGTATGCCTTTTTCAAGCTGCCTCTGGTCAAAATATTGACACCGTCCAAGGTTTGTATGGACACCCAGTCTTTTGCACTTCAATAAAATAAGCTTTTGCGAGAATCACAAATAAACACTTTTCAGGTCCAAAGGATTCAGAAGTCTGTCTTGCTCTCATTTTATCATTAGGCTTCTCATAGAGTAAGTAAGAAGAAGAAACCTTTTCCATAAGCCTCACCCAAACAGAAAAGACAAGTGCACTAAAATCTCTCTAGAATTCTTTTCAAAACAACCTATTACACTGTCACTAATCTCAACTCAAAATAAACAAAAAGAAAAGGATGCCTGGATAAGTAAGAAAATGACAGTTCACAAGCATCCCAGGATGGCCGTGAGCTAAGGCTGAGGCTTGCTACACAGGCCTCAAGCAAGCAGATGCATGGGAGATGGGGAGGAAGTTCACATACCATGTCCACACCACTCCTGATTTGGTGAGAGCCAAGGAGAACTGAGCGCCACACTCAATCTGGCATACCCCCTGGCCATTTAGTCTCTCAATGTTCTGGGGAATGTTACAGCCTTCACTTCCTCCTCGGCCCAATTTTCCAAAGTCACCATCACCCCATGAAAACACCAAACCTAGGTTTAAAGAGAAAAGAACTTCAGGCCAGTGCTTCATAACATTCCACCCACCCAGAACCCCAGGGTCACAACAACACTCACCTTCATCAGTCAGTGCCAGCGTCTGTGCGTCTCTACTTCCACAGGCAACCTGGATCACTCTGTGACCGAGAAGGACTTTCACCTACTCAATTATAAATTTAAAGACAGTCAAGCACAAGCACTGAGAAGGGAAAATTTTCTCGCAGACTGAAAGCTAATAATGCACACATCATTATGAACTTTTCTAGACTCGAGGCTTATCTTCACTTGAAATCACCAGATGGTAAGCTTTCTGTAAATAGCAAAACTGTATAATCACCATTTTGGGCTTCAGCTGTGTCGTATTGTCTCCGTGTCCCAGCCGGCCATATTCTCCGAGACCCCAGGTATACAATTCCCCGCTAGAGGTGAGGGCTGCACTGTGGGAGCTCCCACAGGCAATGTCCCGGATACGCTTGGTTTTCAGTGCCTCTATCAGCCTTGGCTTGTCACAGTTCCTGAAACAAGATTAAACTACACTCTATCCTTCTTCAAAGAAGGAAAAAAAGACATCTACACTGATCTACCTTTAGTCAACGCAAGATCTACAAACAAACTTAACTATCAAACCTTAAAAGGTTTGAATATGTGAAGCTAAATCATATATTCACTCATGTTAAAAAATAAATAAAGCTCTATTTCTATTTCTTTTTTTTTTTTTTTTTTTTTTTTTTTGGTACCGGGAATTGAACTTAGGGCCTCATGCTTGCGAGGCAAACACTCTAACCACTGAGCTAAATCCCCAGCCCTCTATTTCTATTTCTATATATAACCTATCCCGTTTTAACTTTCTGCAAAACAACTATTAAAAGGAATTTTCTGTTATTATTAGTATAGTTTCTTATTATCAAGTAAAAATATTCTTACATTCTGCTGAAGTGTCCAAGTTTTCCATCATCACCTTCACCCCAAGAAAATACTTTGCCGTCAACAGTTAGTGCTGTAGCATGCCGGCCACCTGCAATATCACACAGGCACAGGTACAGAAAGTTCACAGCATAACTACTCCATGTGCTTGGCATGTAGCATGCATGCAATGACTATGTGTTGAATAAACAGCAAATATGATCAACAGTCCAGTTATTATGAAAGCTTTCTGGTGACATATGTGCAAAATAAATGAACTTTTAATAAACTACATAAATCTCAATTCTAAAGCTTATTTGCAGGGATGAAACAAAGTACTGCTAATTATCAAGTGTTCCTCTTATTTCAAAAATATAAAAAATTTAGATGAAAAAAAGTAAAAATAAGTACATTTGTGATCTGGCAAACTGTCAAATATGGTGGCAATTTAAGATTCTGAGTAGTCAGGCATTGTGGCGCAGGCCTATAATCCCAGCACTCGGGAGGCTGAGGCAGAAGGATTGCTCTGAGTTTGAGGCAAGCCTTGGCTACATAATGAGTTCAAGGCCAGCTTGAACTACATAGCAAGACCCTGTCTGAAAAAAGTAAAAAAGATTCTGAGTAATATATCCAACAGTGGAATTATTTCAGTAGAAATACCATCATTTGCAATCAAGGCTTTATACTCCCTCTTCTCGAAGCACAGCAGCTCTTTCCCCAGAACACAGCATTCTCCTGGTCCACATACCCGACCTCTTAGGTGGCTTATGGGCATGACTTGTTCTGCCAGCTCCCAGAGCTTGAAGGAAATGTGGTAGCTGGGCACCTAGGCCCTAACATTCATTCTCCCCACTTTCTTATTAACAGAAGCCCCATATTATCAGTGACAGGAAAGTGCTCAGCTAACAACCACTCCTCCCAGCCTCCCCTCTGCCCACAGGATGCTCTGCAGAGGACTGTGTGGACAGGCAGACAAGCCCTCTGCTCCCACCTGGGCCCTGGACTAGAGGGTACAGTAGCAGGGCCTTCTTCCACAGCAGTGGGAACAGAGGACAGGCCCAGACCCTACCCACAGACTTTCACAGAGAAGAAAAGTAAACTTCTATCTTGCTTAGGTCACTGCCATTTGGAGTCCTCATTATATGGGCTATCTAACCCCTTCTGGTAGAGACATAAACTGTGCTTTGTATCTGCTTCAGTTCCATTCCCCAGAGACTGCACTTCAAAATAACATTCAATAAAACTGCCCTAAAGAAAAGGAGAGGAATTTTTTTTTTAATGATCATTCTCATCAGTGAGGTTCCTAGATATTTTGGGAATCTGATGAAAGTCACGGACTCTTTCTTCAGAAAAACAAACATATTTAAGCAGAGAACTTAATGATTTTATCGACACATGGGCCCAAGACCATGGCTCCAAGACTGAACACCCCATCCTTTGAGAGGCATACCTACAGGAATGAAATACCAGCAGCAATGCTGATCAAAAAACCTAATTTTGCAGGGCTAATTAAATTCTAGACCACCAAGAGATTTACACTATTTTTACTATCCAATTTTTCTTTCTACTAAGTAAGGTAAAACCTGAAAAAGAATCCAAGGACACCTTAGGGAAAATTATTTATATGACTTAGTTTTTGCAGTCTAGAAGCAACAGCTTTAGTCCACACACAGATGTTGGTGTCGGTTGGCCCTTTACCTGAGTGAACAGCCACTTTCTTGACCACATAACTGCTGAGTGCAGTGATCTGCCTTGGGATGGGGACAGTCCCACTTGATAAGCCTAGCCCCAGCCGGCCATTCGTGGCTTCTCCACAGGCATATACCTTCCCTTCCACAGTCACTGCAAAGAATCAGAGACAGGAGAAAACTCATTTTTCACAACTTAAAGCTATTCTTACATATTTGCAAAGCATTATTTAAAATTTTTTCTAATATTAGAATAGTAATACCTGCAAATAAACTTTTAGAACCACCAGCCACTTGTACCACATTCAAAGCAGACAGTGTCTCAGAGAAGGAAGGGACCTTTATCTAGAAAAATATTTTTTTAAAGCAAAAAGAAAGAAAATTTTATTTGCACTTCAAAAATTTTAAATAACCCATGATACGAGGAATCACTTCTAATTTATTTGTATGGTTACATTAGCCACAGTTGTTTTAGCTATACACTAAAGTAAGTTAAGAATGAAAAGATAAAAAAAAAAAGAATGAAAGGATACATTGAGCTTTGTTTTAAAATAAATTAGATTTGTGGAATGAGCAGAAAATAAAGACAAAAATATAGCCAGCTGTTTGCAACTGCTGAAGCTAGTACCAAGGACATGAGGGCTCATAACCCTAATTTTTCTTCCTGGGTATATTTGAACATTTCTACAATAAAATAAGATATATGAGTATAGGTAAAAATAAATTAAACTTGGTTAAGTCCTGCTCATTCTCTTTGATGCTGACTCTGGTACCTCTAAGAAATAATGTGCTTATATTTTCCATTGTAAGTGGGTGTCATTGAATTTAAAATCCCTGGAACCCTTTGTCTAAGAAACTTCTTAGACAGATTGCAAAGTCACTCCTCCAGTAGAAGAAAGGTTTATCATCACAACTGTAGACCTCGAACTGTCCTTCACATGAAAGCTCCATGTGCACCAGACTGGAGTTCCAGCTCTCAACAATGGCCTGCCAGGAAAAGCTGACACACCCAAAGCTCACTGCCCCGCCCAATTCCAAAAGGAGGTGAGGGATCTTCACACACTAATGTAGGGCAAGGCTGTCCGAGTAAAAATAAAGATGAGCTGGACCTCGATGGGGCAAGAATTCAAATAAATGAATTCTAATTGTCTTAGCTTCTTGACAACGCAGGTAAGAAGAGAACTTACGATGGATGATGTCTCACAGGACACCAGAAAGAAGCAGATTTGGTCCTCCAAAAGGAGAAATCTTCCAGGTACAGAAATTTGGAGGAATTTGTTTTGGGGCTACTCAGACAAGAAACACTGAGTGATAGAAGGTACACTGAATTCAACTCCAGTTCAAATGCAGAATTAGTTTTATCTACTCTTTTTAAAAAATCTCTAAGCAACAGAAATAATTTTCAAATTAACCTTTCATCCAACTATGACACAACCATAAGTGGCACAGGCCTCCCCATGAGTGCATGATTTATTAATAAGATGAATGAGAACATGAAAGTCTCTAGCCACACAAACCCCTCAAAGATGACAAGTGTGTATGTACACATGTGCATGTGTTTTGTTTTGTTTCTTTGTGTTCACAAAGCATCTTCTCTCTACAGAGGCTATTTCACCTTGAAGTATCTGGGCACCAAGTGCAGACAGGGCAGACATCCTATCTTGCTCATCTTCAAACCACTATGGCATTTTTAACACACTATTTTGTTCACGGGAAGCAAAAATGTCTACTGTACTGAAGGCCAGATGAATAGAGTTACCGTCTACAATTTTCACCTATGTGTTTCTTTTCAAAAGTCTAGTTTATAGAAATACAACCATATCTAAAGTGAACTTATTGTCCAAGGATAGAGACTTCTCAGAAACTAAATTTGATAATATCAATTAGTTGAAGAATTACTTTCCAAAAATCATGTACAGAAGGTAAAACTACTATTGAAAAGTGGCCGTTTCTGAGCCTCTCATGGACAAAGGCACTAGAAAACATCTCCTCGGTCTCAGGTGGCCAGTGATGTGGGCGCTTGAGCCTAGAGGGGAGGTACCTTGGAGCCTTTGAGCCCGCCCAGTTGGTCCTTGTCATTCAGTCCCCACACGAACACTTTGGTTCTTATCGTAGCTGCTGATTCCAGCCCGGCAGCCTTCTTTCGAATAAGGCTAACCAAAAGGGAAAACAAAGAAACAAAGGTCATTCGGTGTCAAACATTTACAACATGAAAGTAAAGCAAACTCAAGCACTCAAAAGCTTTGCTGGTTACTGTCAGAAACTCTTAAAGTTTTGTCTCAATGAAATAAAATCTCATGTCTCTACAGGAGTAAGTGCTCCAGAGAGTCAAAATTTACAGACACCTGCACACCACCTTTTATTACCAGAAACCTAGTCTTTCATTTTTGCTAGAGATCTTTATTGAGTACAATGTGCATTCTTTTTCTTCTTAAATACCAAGTTGAACATAACAACTACTTTGACAGCTGTCACCAAAATGCACAAGTACTATACACAGAACCAAGACCTACCACTGGGACTGGCCTTGTTACAATGTCCCTAAACCTGGACGTATGTTTGGCCATTCTGGTCCCCAAAGAAAGAATAAAATAAATGTGTCTATATTATCTTGAGGGTATTTTAACACAGATATTTATGTTAAGCCAAATGCTACTTTCTTCCTTTACACTCTCTGACCATGACATGGGCAGAATACCTGTTTGCTGGTTACCTGGGTGGAGGTCCTCACCACCTTTCTTTTCCAGAAGATCTGCTCCTCCTACTTTGTTTATCCTATCCCCTGAACTGTCTTCTTGGGAACATTAAACAAGAGCAGGCAAAATACTCCAATTTTTGAACTTGAAGCCACAAAAATACACAAGACAGTGCTAGATTTTTTTTGTTTGGTACTCTGATAGCCAAACGCTAAGGAACTGTTTCTTTTATGTGTGGGGTTTTTGGTTTTTTAGTAAAAAGCTTTTAATCTCTTTTTGTAAGCTAGGATGGAAGACTGAAGATTCTGGAAACTAGGTTCCAGATAGCTAAAATTTTTTTTAACATGTTACATGCTAATAAATATTTACCTTATAGGATCAAAATTTTATGGTTTGGGAATAAAAATGTAGGAAAACTCTTTCATCTGATACCAGGCACAGGACAGGAAGCTTATGTGCAAAGTACTGAAATACCCTCTAACATACTATTGGTTCAAAAATACAGATGAGAAACCAGGAGTGATATTTAGAACACTTAATGTCTAGTGCCATCTCACTATCAATCACTCAGAGGGAAAGTCAGCTAAGTGCAGTCATTGTGGGCACATCCTACTTGGGTGTCAGCCTGTGAGAGATTGCTTTGACCACTGATTCATCCTGAAGTTATTAGTTAATGAAAAAACTACATTCAAGTATCTACATTTTCTTTTGTTAATGTATCCAATTATGTAAAAATCTGATCAGTGAGTAAAGCTTCAAACTTCATGGTTACTTTGCAACATACAGTACATGTACTAAGTCTGTTTTGTTTCTTCAATTTTCTCTTAAAAACCCAATGATTTTCTTAAGTGAAAGCTGTTTTCTTCATTTAATCTATAGATATGATCATCTTGCCATATACCCTAAACATATTTTAGACAAGGCAGTAATACACAAAAAGTGTAAAAAAGTGTACAAAAAGTAATTCAACTTTTACATCAAGGTTTTGAAACAAAACAGGACAGAATCCAAAGTCAAGATGAGAGAGCCCTAGAATACTTCTTAGCACGCAGCTGCCCACTCGTGACCATGAGAATAGGCCTCATAACAGTGAGGTTGATCTCCTTTGTCTCTCTAGTCACACACTGGACAGAACTTAAGCAAAGCGTGTTTGCATCAACAGGGTAAAGCTAGCACTGATGACTTGTCTCTGGTGCCTGTCTGCAGGGCCAGACCCACACTAGAAATCCAACTGTGCCTTGGGGTATGATGAAAACATACCAATTCAGATTTCATTTCTGAAGTGCTAGGGACTGAAGCCAGGGCACTGTGCATACTAGTCCAAGCATTCTATCACTGAGGTACATTTGGAGCCCAAAACATACCAGTTTATTCTGCATACCCTTTGACTTAGCATTTTCACTTACAACAATTAATCTAGGAAGATATAACTCACAAGGACGGTGATCATCTACAGTGTTTGTGGCTGTAACAGTAAACAAGACCTAGAATACACACTTAGAATAAATACACAAATAACAGATATTGTTATCCTCTGGCATATTGTTGTTCCCTGTACCAGAAGCACCTTTGTCTGTCTACCCTTCTTTGACAATGCTGATTCTTCCTGTACCATCTGAGGATAATGCCCTACTGCAGACCCTCAAGGCACATGCACTTCTCCTTCTACCTCCTGATGGAGCAACATACCCATGCAAGTTTGCCTGATTTTGTCCTACACATTCAACACGGGACTGACCAACAACAGATAAGTGTTGATACATGTAGATGCATGCTGAGTAGAACAGTCATCACCACACAGCTATATATAGAAAGAACTTGAATGAGTAAATGAGAACAGAGTCATAAGTTGAAATACTACACTCCAAAATTATACACAAGAGAGTAATAAAATGGGATGGCTGGTAGTAATAGCTGCACAACAATGCAAATGTACTTAATTCCAATGAACTGCTTTTAAAAACTATTAAAATGGAGCTCCCTGTAGTGGCACACATCTGTAATCTCAGCTCTCCGGGAGGCAGAAGCAGGAAGATCACAAGTTCAAGCCCTGCCTGAACAACTTAGCAAGACTCTGTCTCAAAATGAAAAATAAAAAAGGGCTAGAGGTGTAGCTCAGTGTGAAGGCCCTGACTTCAATCCCCAGTATTGAAGAAAAAAAAAGTTGAAATGGTAAATTATATGTTAGATACATTTTACCATAATAAAAATAAATACATAAATTTTTCTTTTAAAGGTAATGATAAATGCTTATCCAAAAAAGCTATAAAATATATACCACACCTATAGGAAAGTACATTTTGGAATACGGGGGGAAAAAAAAAAAAACTATAAGGGTAGTATACCAAAAGAGTACGATGATATTTCAGGTTGAAAAATCAAGCATCTTCATTTTAACAATATTTTTTAAACCATAATGCATGTAAATGTTTTTTTAAAAATACAAATTAAATTATTATTTTCGTAAACTAAACTTTTGTAAACTAAACCATAAGCCTACTCTCCACATAAAACACACTCTGATTTAACATGTACTTGAGAGAGGATTCTAGACCAAGATGAAGGTAAGTGAGCACCAGCCACATCTGGCTCTCACCTCCCACTGCTGCCTTTGTCATCATCCTCCTCTTCATTATCTGAAGCCAGGAAAGGAACTGCAGCCAAGTCCTCCTCTTCTGCGCGGATGCGCCCCAGGAGGATGAGCCCGTGGATCTTACAGTCGATGCCTGAGCTCCTGCACTGCTTTATGGCAATTTCAATGTACCTGTGATACTAGATGAGAAATAACGAGCTACACTTTTTAGACTCAAACACATTCAATATTGTAGCTAGAGAGCAGGACATCTGAGATGTAGAACATGTGGAAAGTCAGCTTCCTTTACTTAAATTCTGGAAATGCCACCTGAGTGATCAAAGTTAATACACCACATCCAAATAAGTAAGGTTTGATTTCAAAAAAGTTATTAACTTAAATGTGTCTACTCTCGGCTTACATTTGCACTAATTTTCTTACTAAAATTAAGCAGGATGAAAGCCTTACTAAATGGCAAACCATCCTCTTTCAGAGCTTTCTTAAATCAAGATGTGTTAGGAAAAAGATTAAATATCAGGTGTCAGGTAGCCTTCATAATTTTAAAAACATAATAAAATATTTGAATATACACAAATTGGTGAAGAAAGTGTAAAGAACTCCATAAGACATCACTCAATTCACACTTACCACCCTATGACCAATCTTGTTCATATATGGATTATCAAAAGAACACTGCAGGCGTTACATTGTTTCAAAACTTCAAGTATGTATCACCGAATTAAAGGCTTTTAAAAAATATGCCCATATTATTGTTATCATAGCTCAAACAATAATTTGTGTGTCATCTAATATGCTACAGTAATCACACTTCTGATTGCATCATAAGTATCACTGTATTGCTGAATTATTGTTGAATTATTCAAAACAGAATACCAACAAGATCCAAGGTTCCTCTGTTATGTCTCTGCCATTTGTTAAAGTCCATGTGTTGATCCTGCAAGTGTTCCACACCCTGTATATGGGCAGACTACATTCCTATGGTGATCCTGAAAATATTCTTCTATCCCTATGTTACATGTGAACAAAGTGATGTAGCAGGAAGCACACAACACTAACAGTCACTTTTCAGTGTCTAACTGCGGCCTGACCAAACCTCAAGATCTGGTTCACAGCTTGAACAATACCCGTGGATAATGCAAAAGCCAAGGTAAGAATGTGAACAATGCTAGCCAGGCAGGTTGATGCAGGCTTGTAATCCCAGCACTCTGAGAGGCTGAGGCAGAAGGAGTACAAGTTCCAACCCAGCATGGGTAACTTAGTAACTTAGCAAGACCCTGCCTCAAAATTTAAATTTAAAAAAAAAAAGGCTGTGGATATAGCTCAGTGGGAAGGCCTTGTGTTCAGTCCTTAGTTAAAAAAAAAAAAAAAAAAAGAATATGAACACTGTTTCAGGAAAATAAAAGATCAAGTCTTTTTATCCCCTTTAGCAAGAAAAAGCCCAGAGAACTAAGAGTTAAATGTAGCACAAAGTGTAGACAAGTCTGAATTAAGAGTCATATAATCCTAGTACTCCTCTCCTTTGTATATTATCTTCCTTTTATATAATATCTAAAGAAGGGAAAAAGCAGAAAGGCAACAAAGGAAAGAAAAGGGAAAGGGAAAATATGGAAAATTATGAATAAACCTTCTGTAAATAGGGAGGGAGGGAACAGAGGGGAGGGGTGGGGAAGAGGGGGGAGAACCAAGATACATCATGTACAGGTACAAAATAAATGTGATGAATGTAACCATTATATGTAAAATGTACCAATACATGTTCTTGGTTTAAAATAAAAAAAATAAATAAATAAAGCACAGGCTCCAAAGGGAAAAAAAAAAAGTAATATAATCCAACCTCAAAAAGACATTTATGGGATAATTAGGAAAATCACAATACAGTTTAGATATTATATGACACCAAAGAATAATTGCAGGATTTAATAATGGTACTGAAGACATCCTTGTTAGAAATGAATACTGATGTGCTATTTGAAATAATATCATTTCTGGGGAAAAGAAAGGAGGAGGGAGAGAATGAATGGAACACAATTGGAGAAACACTGATAAATGTTGAAGCAAGGGTTCTAGGTTTCAGTATGCTTTCTATTTTTGGTTATTTACTAAAAATTCTGTAACATGCCAGTTGCATAGGAAAGACTATGTTAAAGAGTCTGTTATTTTCTAGCTCTTCAGTTGGGTGGGGCAGGGAGTTATAAGTTTCCCATCTACTCACAATGCTTCGTATTTTTTACACACATGATATTACACTATTTTTACTTATCAAATATTACAGACTAAATTGTTTTGAGTTGAAAATATTTTCACTTAAATCTCTGTTGACTTAAATCTCTGCTGACAATCTCTGCTGATTTAATTAACTCTGTATTTACTGATTTAGTTAAAACACAAAAATGCTTTGGACTATAAGACACTCTAGGGGTTGGGGATTTAGCTCAAGCGGTACAGCACTTGCCTAGCAAGTACAAGGCCCTGAGTTCAACCCCCAGCACCTGCCCCCACCCCCAAAAAGACACTCTACAAGCTATCCCAGTTACCTAGCTACAAGTTAACAGTAAAATGTACTATGATTCAGTATCGGTTTTTTCTCAGAAAAACTCAATGTTATTTTTCATTTTTATAATCTGTCAATTTTTTCATTAACACTACTACTGATTAAATATTAATATATTATAAAATAAATGACAACTATAATGAATAATTACATATTTCAAAATACTAAGAGAGGATTTTAAATCTTCTCACTACAAAGAAGTAATATTTGAGGTGATGACTAGCCTGACTTGATCATCCCACAATGCATCATGAAATGAAATATCACAATGCATCCCATAAATATATACAATTATTATTTGGCAATTTAAAATAAAACAAAAGGGCTGGGGATTCAGCTCAGTGATTAGCAAGCTTGCCTTGCAAGCACAATGCCTTGAGTTCAATCCCTGGCGCTAAAAAAAAAAAAAAAAAAAAAAAGAAGAAGCTAAAATTAAATAAAAATAGAATGAAACAAAGTTTGGACCAGTGAGAATGGAGTAACAGGGTGGTATTTAAGAAATATACACACCAAGCATGGTGGCTCAGGCCTGTAATGCGAACACTCTAGGAGGCCAACACAGGTGGATCACAAATTTGGGCAATTTAGAGACATAGCAGAACCCTGTCTAAATGTGAAAACCCTGGATTCAGGCTCTATACTATGGAAGGAAGGAAGGAAGAAAGGAAGGAAGGAACGAAGGGAGAGAAGGAAGCAAAAAGGAAGGAAGGAAGCAAACAAAAGAGGAATGAGGAAGGGGAAAGGGGGAGGAAGGAAGGGGAAGAGAGGAAGGAGGAGAATAAGGAAGGGAAGCAGGGTGGGGCAGGATATATAAATCAAAACTGGGTATGGGGCCACACATCTGTAATTCCAGCTACTCAAGAGGCTGAGACCTTGGACAACTTACCGAGACCTCGTCTCAAAATAAAGTATAAAATAAAAGGGCTGTGGATGTAGTTCAGTGGTAGTGCATCCCTGGGTTTAATCCCCAGTACTGTAATAAACAAACACAGCTTTACAAAAAAAAAAAGTGAATGGTAGGGCTGGGAGTATAGCTCAGTGGTAGAGTATTTTCCTAGCGTTGTTAAGGCCCTAGGTTTTATTCCCAGCACAACAAAAAAATAAAACAAAACAAAAACCACAACAAAAAATACCCAAAGAATAAATGATGAACTGCATTTAATAATTTAAAAATAAGCCCCTCACCCATAATAAACTTTGGATGAATAAAACTATCAAATATTTGATAATTTTATCTTTCATTCCCTCAATTAAGCTAGTCCTACAAAACAACATCACAGGTACAACCTAAAAAACTGTCTGAATTTGTTTTTTGGTACATTCAATGTATTAGAATAGCACCTGCATTCTGTGTGTAAATTCATTGAGGATCTGAGAAAGAAAATCTCACTGATCTATATAGTGTTCAACTGTTTAAAAGAACCCTCACTGGTTCGCCCAGAATTTTCAAGAGATACAGTAAATTGGATCCATTCTGACAGTTACCTTACCACCAACTGAAAGACTGCTACCACATGCCAAGTTCAGCACTCGATGCCAAAGGGTGTAACAACAAAAAGAAACAATTTCAGTATCACATATAATGTCAGAAAAACCGCCACAAACTACAAGATATTTAATGAAGACAAAAATATGCGATGTGAACAGCAGCTTCAGTCAAATGCCTGATGACTTGCGCTAGCCACACTTACTAATGCTGTTACCAAAGAGAAACAGATTGCCTCTCAGCCTTTTGGGTAAGATCAAGTACAAAGAGAAATAAAATGAAATCTATTTCATTTCCTTTTCAAGATGATCTGAAAAACAGCAAATTCAAGTTGTATAAAACAAATTGTTGAAACTTTAAAATAAATAGTATTTAATGAACAGCAGAAAATAGGGCTCGATGCTAATACGGAAATCATCTCCCTTCCCATTGCAAATCACCCCACAGGAGGACAACTACTGCACTCACCTCTGTGCAGTCATTCAGAAGGGGCACAGTGGTGTCAGTGGGGTTAATGTTGATCGTCTTTAGTTCAATTAGGTTATTCAGGGAATTTCCACCTACAGAAAAAAACAGCAAAGTAATCAAACAAATGAGTCTTATCAAGAGACAGAAAAGTCTTCTTTTTCAGTGAAGAAATTAAATTACCTGACACTACAACCAGGGATGGCATGTAGCTACTGTCCGCAGGATCTACTATCATTTTTAATCTATGAACAAGAACATCTGGGAAAATCTCCAAACGAATCCAATGCTTTAACAAAGAAAAATTCTCAGTTAGCAAAGTTAAGCTATATTTTAGCTACTATAATAATATCACTGAAGTTTGAATTTATCTCAGTTTTTTTAATATAAAATATATCATAAGAAAACTTTGTATTACCCTGGCAGAAACCAGACTATTCCTTCCCATCATCACTCATTAGAGGAAAGTCTCCCTCCACACCCCAGAAATGATGTATTTATAGATTCTTCATCAGGGATGGCCCTTTCATCCCATAGAGTCAAAGACAGAAAACACTAGAGGAAAGATGGAGAAAATGGCCTCTCCAAGCCTGCCCTATGTGCCACCTGAGGTGTACCCACACAAAAGAGCAGTCATGAGATGTCTCCAAAGACCACAATGAGAGGCCAGGTGAGAAAATCTTCACACCAGTAGCAGAATTGGAATTTGTATATTTTACATAGGAAAGGAAAGTAAAAACCCTAATACATCCTCTAGTAACTGATCGGTTAGTAAAATCTAATACATTGCTTAAAATCTCTTGACAACTGAATAGTACTCTATAACTTTTAAACAATTTATGAAGTGAAATATAAAATGAGTACTGATGGGTGCCATCAGTAAAATGGTAGGCTGTTCAAAATTTATGTTGAAAATCTAAATGAAAGCATTTCTTGATGTGTCCCATTTCACACTACCTTTCCTTGTGACCCTGACGACTGCCAGCAAGGCTCGCTGCCATCGATCAGACGAGAAGCCTGGTTTACGGAAGATGACACATTCAGGTTCTTTACCATGCGGGACCAGCTGTCCAGCAGCATTCCTGGCTGACTGCTGTGGCAACGCTTCAGCTGTTTTCCAGAACGGCCACAAAATACTGCAGACTGTCCTGTTTCATGTGGTCAAAGAGAGTTAACACTGCTAAAGTGGGAAAGAACTTTCATGACTAAGAAATTAAAACTCCTACATAGTGCTAAGCTTCTTACTTTATAAAGGACAGAAAGTTTTTTAATTAAAAGGAACTAATAACAAAAATCTCTTCCAAAAAGCTAGGCAATATATTTTACATCAATTTATGAGAAATTCATATAATATCATAATTTATTCCACTTAAATATCTCAGGCAACAGCAGAGTAGAGTATTTCCAAACAAAAAGGATGCCGACAAGTTGTGTGAAAAGTCCAGCAATAGTCCTCAAGAAAATATTCTACCCAAAAATGTTTTTGGGGTCTAGAGGTGTAGCTCAGTGATAGACTGCTTGCCTAGTATGCAAAAGGTGTGGGTTCAATACTAACACCACAAAAAATAAAAATACTTTCACAAATGCAGGACAAAAAAGCAAATTTGTAAAATGCTACCATACCCCATACTGACCAATTTAGAAACTGGCCTTTCCTATTGAGGACAACTAAAAGAGCTAGACAAACATTCAAAAATGAATAAATCATCTTCAAAGTATCTGAATCAATGAGATGGTAAAGAAGCACATGGCCAGAATCTAAACAGCACTGGAGATGAATGGAGGTTGTCTCAATAAGGCACCCTGGATCGGAGGCTGTTTTGACCTGCTGGCATCTGTCAGTTTCTATTCAGAGTCTCCAAAGGACGCACTGTACTCTAACAGCCTCAAGAGGGCAACAGGACAGCAACTGGAATCAGAGACACCCAGGAGAGATGGGGATGTCCACGAAAACCACCTGTGCTTGAGATCCCAATGGAATATATGAAAAATAGGCGAGTTATAAGAGGTTTGGGAGGTTTTGCTTGACTTTTACATTTTTCTTTCTTTTTTTTTTAATAGGCTGGATGTGAATGTGGAATCATAACAGTCACTGAAAGTTGATTAAAGTGAACTCAGATAGCTACTTACCCAAAATATCTAGTAGAACAACCCTCCCTCCCCAAATCCATGGAGAAAGAGAATAACCTCAATTTAACTCAAGAAATGATTTTATAAACACAATGTCCTGAACATAATGACATGTAAGAGATAAGGAAAAACAACTAAAAACTAGCAGAAATGAATAGAAATAGATGCAAAGACTCTAGATACTGGACTTGTAAGACACAAACTTTATGTTTACTATGTTCAAAAAAGCAAGATGACATAGAATATTTTAGCAGAGAACTGAAAAGAAAAAAACAGAAAGTCTAGAACTGATATATGTAGTAATTAAAGGTAAAAACTTAATAAATAGAGGGCTGGAGTGTAGCTCTGTGGTAGAGTGCTTGCCTAGCAAATGTGAGGACCTAGAGGTATCAAAATATCTAGAATGAGGAACTAAGCAACAGTATAGAAAACATAAATAAAAACATAGAAGATTTTTCAGACAGAAATAATGTCAAACGAGGTGAAAAAGCATCACTACCCCCGAAACAAGAGAGAACAGGGCAGATGTAACATGTAAAAAAATACTAAATGATGGAGAATTTCCAAAACTAACAAAAAATAGCAAGCTACAAAGATAAGAAGCCCTGCCAACTCCCACAAAGATAAATATGAAGAAATATTTATCTATGCCCAGGTAAAATTTGTGTAGCCACACACAGCGGCACATACCTACAATCACATCTACTCAAGAAACTGAGGCAGGAGGACTACAAGTTCTAGGCTTGCCCAGACAACTTAGGGAGACCCTGTCCTCACAAAGTAAAATAAAAAGGGCTGTGGATGTAGTTCAGTGGTTCAGAGTCTGCCTAGCACACACAGAGCCCTGGGTTCAAAACCCAATACTCCAAAAAACCAAAAACTCAACCATAGGAGACATTCTTTTATGTATACACATAGTGTTTATAAAATCCAAAACATATGCTGGGTCATGTGACCACATGCAAATGCCAAAAAATGTCAGCTCAACTGGTACTTATTCTGATGAGATTGGGTAGGTTCAGGATGCTATGGCCATAGATAACTAGTACCTACTTTAAATGCAACACAAAAATCAATAATAGAAAGATACTATATGTTTGAAAACTAAAGGCCAACGAATACAGGAAAAAAATTCCAACAGAATATTAAAAATACCATGAAACAAATGAGAATGAATTACACCTATATATCAGTGTTGCAGGACCCAGCTTCAAGCATTGCTTTAAAATAAAATTTAAATAGAAAAAATGACAGTGGAAAATAACCTCAACACTCTCTTCAAAAAGACAGAAAGATAAAGAAATCTAGCACAACCTAAATCCCATGAGAATAAGAAAGGAACAATAAAGATATGACAACAAAACAAAGCCAAAAGTTAGTTTTCCAAAAAGATTAACTGATAAACTAATCTCAGACTAATGAAAACAAAACAGAAAGTATTGATAAAGCCTGAAAAGGGGACAGCTCTATAGATTCTACAAATGCTACAGATTTCCTCCCAAAAGGTAGGAGAAAATTACAAACTAGGAATAAAAGGAACTTTCTCAATATGATTAATAACTGTATTAAAAAAAAACTCACAGTTAACATGACACTCAACTGTGAAAGCCTGAAAGCTTTTCCCCTAAGGAGGAAGACAAAGATGCCCGCCTTTGCCGCTTCTATTCAACAAACTAATAGATAATCTAGCCAAAGCAACAGGTGGGAGGGAATAAAGGGAACAGGAAGGGAGGGAGGGGAAATAAAGGCACTTAAACTGAAAAGGAAGAGCTACAGTTATCTTTATTTGCAAATGACATTAGCTTATATGTAGAGAAATCAAAAGAACCCACACAGAGAAAAACTGTTAGAAACAATAAACAAGGCCAGCCAAGTTGTTAGATACACACAAAAATCAGTTTCTTTCTATACATTCACAATAAATATACCGAAAAGAAACTTAAGAAAACAATTCCATTAAAATAGCTTGCAAAGACTCAGAAATAGTTTTAACCAAGAAAGTGTAAGTAAGAGAGAGGGCTGGGCAAGGGGGTAAGGTAGGAGTGCAAATGACTGGAGTATGTTATGTGCATGTACAAGTCTGCCAGAATGAAACTCATTAATCATTAATCTGTATAACCGATATGCGTGAATTTTTAAAAATGGGGAAAAAAGCGTAAGACCATACACTAAAAATTATAATATATCACTGAAAGAAATTAAACAAGACTTATGCAAATGGAAAAACATTCCCCCTACATGGATTGGAAGACTTAATGTTGTTCAAATGATGAACACTATTGAGCACAATGATAAGCACTACAGAGATTCAGTACAATTCCTATGAAAATCCTGATGGCTTTTTTTTCTTTTTAACATAAGTAGAAAATTCATATTGAATTTCAATGGATAACAAACAGCCAAAACAACCTTGTAAGAGAAGATATATGGAGGACTCACTCTCCAATTTCTAAATTTACTACAAAGCTATCACAGTCACAATATTATAATGGTGTTGTACTTGGCATAAAGGGTAGACAAACAGACCAAGTAAACAGAATTAAGAACTCAGAATGAACTATCACATCTACAGCCAACTGACTTTCAAAAAGGGAATCAATAAAACCTTTCAGTGGAGTTGCTGGGAACATTAGACGTGCATGGGCTGGGGGAAAAAAAAATGAAGTTGGATGTCTAGGTTATATCATATTTTAAAATTAACTCAAAATGAATCAAAGAGCTAAATTTAAGAACTAAAACTACAAAATTCTTAGAAACACAGGAGCTAATCCTCATGACAATGGTTACTTAAACTGACAACAAAAACAAACAAGACACCAAATGTACAAGCGAAAAAAGGAGGAAAACTAGACTTCATTAAAATTAAGAACTTTGGTGTGCCACAGGACCCTATCAGGAGTAAAATGACAACCCATAGAATAGAAGAAATATTTGTAAATACATATCTGATAAGGGTGTAATAGCCATAACATACAGAAAAACATACAAGTCAACATCAGAAACTTTTAAAAGGGCAAAGAAAAAAATAAAAATTTTAAAAATTTTAAAAATAAATAAATAAAAGGGCAAAGAACTTAAAAAACTACCCTTCCAAAAAAGGTATACAAATGGTCAAAAAGAACATGAAAAGAAGCTCAACATCATTTGTCATTAGGGAGATTCACATCGAAAACACAAGATATTACTTCTCACCCACTGTAGGATGGCCATAACCAAAACCTATACAATTACAAGTGATGGTGAGGAGGTGGAGAAATCGGAAGCCTTTTACAATGCTGACAGGAATACAAAATGGTACAGTCATTATAGAAAACATTTTGGCAGTGACTCCAAAAATAAAAGAACTATCATATGACCCTGGCAAGTTCACTCCTAGGTACATATCCAGCAGTTTTGAAAACAAGGACTCATATAGATACTTGAACACTGAGGCATATTTTTTATTCCTAATAGCCAAAAAGTGGAAGCAACCCAAATATCAATTTACGGATGAAAGGATAAACAAAACAAATAAATCCTCTTATTCCAATTCTTCTGGTAATTTAAAAAAAAAAAAACAAAAAAACACCCTGTTACCAGTAGGCAGGATCATCCCTTCACCAAACTGTCCTCACTATGTAGTATTCAGCATATATTTATGAACCCAAAAGAACAAATTCCAAAACACAGGTGTTCACAGTAATTACCTCACTAGTCATATTTCATACATAACCACTCTGTCCTACCTGGCTCATTTATTCTGCCAAATGTATGCCTGGTGTTGTGTTTTTTGGTCTTGAAACACGTTTCACAAAAATCAAAGTCATCACAGTTTCTGCATTTGAATCTGGATCCATTGATAGGAAACATTTGACAGCCATCACACCTATTTTTAAAACAGTCAATGAGTTGATAAAAAATAGAAAAAGATGAGATTATTTATTAAACTTAATTCAATGAAAACCCTTCCTCCCAAAACAAATCTAGCAAACATAAAAATTAAAACTCACGTAACCCCAAGATGTATACTAGGCACCAACTCCATTTCTGACAACAACCCGGTCCAGTGAGACTGCTGGGGGAAGTCAACAATGATGTCTTTTCCATTGGCACTGAAAGCTAGGACAGAACAGAAACCACCTGAGACATCTTTAGCACCAATATAAACCTACAATTAAAATTAAAACTCACCTAACCATGTGATATAATGTCATAGTTCTTTATATTTTATAAATAGTACTCATCTTTTAGGGGTTTAAAGGTATATGCTGAGACACTTGTGGATGAAGGAACTAGCTTTGAAATAATCAAAGAGGGGACCATGGAAGCAGCTTTGGTTATGAATTGACCACTGTTGAAGCTGAGTAACAAGCACACAAAAGTTCATTATACTATATTCTCTACTTTTATATATATATTTATCATTTTCCACTCCAAAGGTTTGTAATTACACCAAGTAAAAAAATTCCATTTAGTACATTTGGTACGTTAGGAAATAAAAATCACATTACTAATGTTAATACTTCTCTTGTCCTTTGATAAATGCAAGATAACACTCAAAATATTGACTCAGAAACCACATTCTTTTCAAAATTTGTCTGTTTTGATCTGTAAATCTTTTAAGAATCTCTTAAGAAAAATATTTTTAAAAAGTAAAATATAAAAAAAGACATTTGTTTTTACATAAACAGAATTTCTAGCAACGTCCCCATCCACTTGAGAAGCACTACCATTCTGACATCAAAAGCATTTAATGATAAAATAAACAATATGTGTATTTATTTCTCATGTAACTGTTAAAACAGACTTATCTCTCAGAGTGTGCCATGTGTTTGTGAATTTCTATACCACATTAAATACAACCTGAGGAGAATTTTTACTCACTTTGTTTTTGTTTTGTTTTTTGAGGCAGGGTCTCCCTATGTAGTTCAGGCTAGCCTTGAACTCACAGTGATCCTCCTGCCTCTGTCTCCTAAATGCTGGGATTATAGGTGTGCACTACCACATCTGGCTACCTGAGGAGAATTTTTGTTTCCATGTCCTAAGGCCCATAGTTGGCACATTTCCATTTCTTAAATCCAGTCCTAACATTTTTACTCGGTATGAAAAACAAAACGCAGTCCCTAATAGCTATGAAGCGGTCTAACACATTGGTTCACTGAAGAACAAATGACAGGATAAGTTAACAGAACCCCAACATCAGACAACGCCATTCTGCAGCTGATGGATCAAGGCTAAAACAAAGCCCTCCTTAATCTTGTATGATCAAAGTCAACTCTAATCCAAACCACAAATATAACCACATGTTCCTTTATCATGGCTAGTACTAATGACTGCCTTTGTACTAATCTTAAGATACCCAGTCTTAGCATTACCTCTACCTTCCTCAAACCATCCCCCAAATACCCACTACAACCACCACAAGCCCTTGCTAACATCCTTTATGGAGAGAGCCAATCCCCAGGGTCTGTGTCTTCCCACATTGCAATAAACTAAAAGATCTGATTTCATTCAACCACAGACATACGGCAGACATAAAGCATTGGTGGCCTTTGGCTGGAGGGCACTGACTTTCTTCACACTGGTAATTTTTTTTTGTTTAATACTGTAAACTTAAGGGAGGCAGAGGAACGCTGAGTTAATGAAAAACTAACATTTGGAATGATGTTGCCTAGGTAATATTACCTTTCACAATTCCCACACTTTGATGAGTCACAGATCCCCATTTGTACTTTGGTGTGGTGACAGATGCTTTGACCCGTACTTTATCACCAATTTTGATATGAGAAGAAGAACTTGGTGGAGGATAGCCTAGAGATTTCAACAATAAATGCACTATAATTAGCATTCATTTCTGGAAACTCTGTTCTAAGAAATACAAAAAAATTCAATACAGAATGTGCTCACCTATAAGTTCCACATGAATATACCTAACCCAGTACGTGCCCCCTTTCTGCTGCCAATCACACTGCACATTGAGGTCATGCAATCCGTCTCTATCCAATTTGATGACTTTGCCCACATCACCTTCACATACTTCTTCATATGTTCGACAGCATCTAACCATCATTCCCACCTAAAATTAAAAAGAAAACTCCAGTTCAGTGTATCTAAATGAACAAACCATTTTAAATAGTACTAATCTGTAAGATTTTGCTTTGCACCTGGAATGTGGTTTAAGTACTATTTACACTAAATGAAACAGAGTTCTTCAGAAAACTGGCTAGCTCTACATCTGGGGCATGAAATATACAAGATGAGCCTGAATCAACTTGTGCCATAAAGGGAGCTGTAAAGATTACTGGGCTTATTCAAAAGCATACTCTGTCAAAAGGAATCACAGATCAAATGCAGCAAGTCCTAAAGAAAATGCATTCATCATCATGATAATCAACAAACTAAAGCTTCCTGGTCACGTTCATAAGCACTGGTGGCATCAGCACATCATTCTGAAAACTGGTAAGTCCACCTTGTAAAAAAAATAAATCAAGGATTTATGCTGCCCTTACTGTAAAAACTATTATAAAAAGTAACCAGAGTCAACAAGAGAAGTATCCCCTCACGAAAAAAAACTTGAGCTAATAAATTCAAAAAGGATGACAAAATTAGAAAATTACTATCATGCAGCCCCCAACGACAGGCTCTAATTAGCATTCAGCGAGCTACAAGAGTAACAGTTAATAGAGAACTTCTTCCTGGAAGGAGCAAGCTGGTAATATCTAACCTATCCCACACTATATGCTGTCAACAGGAGGCAAGACAGAGTACACAGCATCTAAGAAGCCTTCCTGCCTAAGGCTCAGCCTGAATCACCTTCCAGTGCTTCTTACTTTAAACACCCAGAGACAAAGGAAGATATCACCAACACCACAAGAGAGCTACCACCAAATGCTGACTATAAGACATTTCAAAAACATAGCTTTATCCATAAATAAATGATATGGAAGAGGCTAAGGAATGTCAAGGGGGTGTTATGAAATGAATATTTGCAATTCTCCAAAAATTCATGTGTTGAATTCCTATCCCTCCATGTAGCTATATTAGGAGATAAGCCCATTAAGGAATTAATTCTGAAGGGTAGGATACAAAAAAAAAAAAAAAGGATTAGGGTCCTTACAGGAAGAGATACCAGACCAGAGCTACCCTGCTTGCTCCTACTCCCCTTGACCACTCTGTATGTGGATACAGTGAGAAGGCAGCATTTATAAGCCAGAAAAAAGTTCCTGAGCAGAAAACTCCTAAGTGGGCACCCTGGTCTTAGATTTCCAGCATCCAGAACTGTGACAAAGGAATGTCTGTGGTTGAAGCCACCCAGTCTATGGTGTTGATACAGTAGCCTGAGCTAGGGCAAGAGAAAACTATTCTAGCTTAGAAGAGTTTTAAGAGACACATCATGTAAAAACAAGATGTATGATCTTGTTTGTATTTTAATAACTAAATGTAAAGAGCTATTTTTTGAGAAAATTAGAGAAACATGAGCAAGCAGTAGATATGAGACATATTAAGGAATTGTTTTGTTAGGTAATGTTGGTTAAGAGGAATGTGACTTCACCAGAATACACTGATATATTTATAGGTAAAATGAGGTACTTCTCAAATTTGCTCTGAAATATACTAAAACAAAAGACTTCACATAAGAAAAGAAAGGACTTAAGGTGGAAAAAAGAATATACAAAACATTACAAGTTACTTGGCAATGAGAATGACGTAAGAAAAACAAGCAAAACTGAAATGTCACAAATGGAGATAAAAGAAAAACATCATCTCTGTACCAACTCCACTGCGGACAGGCCACCTTTGCTCTCCAGCTCTGAACTCCCCTGCCCACTTTCCACTCCTCTGTCTGCTGGTCACGTGGCTACAGCCATAGTAGCCTCCTGGCCACATGCCTGGCTCTCTCCTGGTGGCCTTGAGCTACCTTTCACATACCACACATTCCCACACAGCCCCAAATCGCCATTCTGACAGTGCACCCTGACTCTGAGCCCTTTACTCTATCTGCTCTTTCTCCTTCCCACAGTGTGCATTCCCCTCTAACAGATGCCAGGGATTACGGGGTACATCTGACTGTCTTCTGCCACAAGCAAGCAGGCTCTCTGAGGGCAGAGGCCTCTGTCCACTAAAGCTTAGCATACAAGAGAGGATTCAAGTTACTTGCTGAACAGAACAATAAGCCAGGCTCGAACCTAACACCAACAACTCACCTGAATGTTCTCTCTTACATACACAGCATAATCATCATTACTCAAGAAATCAGCTCGTTTTTTATAAGTCTGGCTCTCCGTCACAACAGCACCAGTAGACTACAAGAGATAAATATGTTAAAAAAAAAAAAGAAGAAAATGAGAATCAAATAAACCCACTTTAAAAGAAAGAAACCTGTGAAACCTATAAAGTATAAATATTATACCTTCCCTATAAGTCATCATTTTAAAAATACTAAAACCAATAGCATAGTAAACAGAAATGAATCTCAAAAGCTGCAAGTATATCAAAATTCCAAATGAATACCGTGAAACAACTTACTCAGGTGAGAAATCAGTGTGTCATAAAAAACACGAATTTTTAATGAAATACTTCTCATGGCTGCAATGCCATTAGCTGTTTGAACAAGGGTCTGTTTTAAAGAAACCATGATACAGAAAACCCAATGAGCACTTTGATACCAAAACAGACAGCCATGTTCTGGGCCCAGCAGTACTGTGAATAGCCTGCTGGGACAGTCTGCAAGAGGTACAGCTGGTTCGCCCAAGTAACAGAGGAAACTGAGACACACAATGCTCAGAGCACCAGGTAGACAGGGCATGCGTGGACACCAACCAGTGAGTAGGCTGCATCCTCCATGCTCTCCACCACCTCCTCATCTGAATACTCATCAGACACTGTGTCTGCATCTGAGAGCTCTGTGATCTGGATGTCGGAGTGGTCCAGCAGCCATCCAACTAAGGCCTCCACACCTAAACACAAACACATACATGCCACCATGAAAGACTAATAGCACTAAAATATGATCCCACAAATGAGCAAGCACCAAAAAGGAAAACGCAGTACCAGGCAAGCTAGATGCATTCCCAGAGGTGCCAGTGAGTGACTTCAGAGCAAACTCAATGTTCCTGCGAGGAAAGCCCATTTCCATGAGCTGCACCACAATGGGCAGAGCAGGGACAGGCGACTGCTTGCGCCTCTTCACCCTGGCCAGGCGGGTATGCTGCACAGAAACTGGCGTCGTGGCCTCACTGGAGCTGCAGTCCTCGAAGCCTGGGCTCGAAGGATGAGTAGACTCCACAGCCAAGCACTGACACACAGCCAAAGCAGCAGCCTGGGCAAACAAGAGGGGTGTGGAGGTGTGCACCAGTACCCTCACCTAACTTACACACCAACAAAATGTGAACGACCAATGTCCACTAAGAACCACAGCAGAGAAGTACAGGAAACCCAGATTTACATGGGTACGTTTTAAATGAATTGATAAGACGTCAAAAAACATCAAGGCAAAGTTTCCTAGTTTAATGCAGAAAAATATGTGGTGGACAAATGACTCTCCTGAGTCCTTCATACACAGAGCTTAGTGTAAACTATCCAGTTATCAGCGTCCATTAAGGAGAACTTCACAGCAGCCCCAAGCCTGGATGGAGTGAGTCAGTGGGGCAGGGAGAAAGGTGTCCCCACCCAAACCAGGCTATGTTGCTCACCACAGGCACCAGCACTTCCCTGTGTACACAGGCCAGAATGAACACACGACTATTCCATGCACCACCAATTACCCTTCAACAAATCAAGGGTAAAATCACCATGTGGGGAGGGAAACATAACCCTCTGCTGCCAAGAATTATGAACTCTGAGAGGGAGGAGGGAGAAGAGGGCAAGGGAGAAGTAAAAAGAATTAAGATGTGTTATGTATATGTACCGATTCCTCAGGGTGAATGTAATCATTACATACTACAAACATGAGAGAGGGAAGGAGAAGGGAGGGAGAGAATCATGAACACTGGAATGTCCTGCAGCCTCCATTGTACAGCCTCACTGTATAGCCCAGATGCTCCACTGCACAGGAATGGCTGAGGGCCTGCAGGAACAGAGCATGCCCCAGAGAGGCTTTGGAACCAAATGACAGACAGGTGCAATATACCTAAGCCTAATGGATCTCCTTCTGCAACATTTCCCAGAAAAAGATTCCCTGCCCCCCATGTATATATGAGCATTTAACTCATGCTGCACCCAGTTAATTATTCAAACAATTTACACAAGTCCAAAATAATGTTAACTTCAGCCTCTTCATTCTTTATCTAGTACAGTATTAAGATATTCTGCTGACAGGGTACAAGAATAATTGAAGGCTAAGTAGTCATAACTATTATCTAGCAATATCATTTAAAATTCAGAATATATTTTTTAAAAAATACACAACTAGGAAAAAAGTCATTCACAATGTAGTACATACTGGGTTAAAAATTGAGGTTATATGACTGTACCTCAAGTTCCTGTTTATCAAATATTGCCTTCACAGGAGATGGCTGGGTGGCTGAGGCCAGTAACTGCTGCAGGAGAATCATAGGGGGCTGTGGTCCTTCAGGAGACATGTCCCCAAGGTCAGGGGATGCAGCTGCTCCATCATCTGAATTTGAAAACAGAATATGTACAATCTATTTTTAACTGAAACACCTTTGTTATCATTAAAGAGAATGTGCTATTTTAAACCAGATCTAATTATTGTTTAATTGGGTGGTAGCTAATCAAAATCTTCAGGTTCAGGTATCCAACAAAAACGAGGCTCTACAGAATTTTCCATTCCACGCTTCCTGACCTCTGTCCTCCACTTGTTTATCTGTCTCTTAAAGCCAAAAAAAGTTATTTCCCAGATTCCTGTCTTGGTCCAATTCTTCTACCTGCTTCTTGTTGATTCCTGGCTTCAGTAAAGTCACAGCCCACATTGGTATTTCTAGCTCTGATTTCTCCTAAAACCTGTTCGGATCACTATATAACACCAATTACCAATGTGTCACATGGTCAGGGTGATGCCTGTCAGTTGTTAGTGGCTTTCCATGAGGGCTTTAGGACTCTGCTTGCCAGTTTCACTGACAGCCACTGCCCCAAGGACAAATACAAAGGATTCGCAGTACTTTTTTTTTTGCATTTTCTGATTCTGTCAACTCTAACTAACCATTTAGACCAGAGGGACTGGAAATCTTTTTCTTCAAGAGGCAGACAGTAAATAACTCAGGCCTATGAGCCACATGGTCTCTGTCATTATAGAGCAAAGACAGCCAGAGACGAAGTATAAACAATGGCTGGGCCTGTGTTCTTATATAACTTATTTACAAAAGCAGGTGCTGCTCTTATCTGTCCATCCCTGCTGTAGACAGTCTATCAGGACCCCATGTTCTGCCCAAAGCATGGACAACAACCCTGACTTAGCTGTGCCACTACTACTCACAGGCAATCGGGCAATCACAGAAAATCCAACCCAATTCCCAGGTTCCTGCTCCCTAATCCCTGCAGTGACCTAATATTCTCCAAAGACTCTCTGCCTTCGTGCTCCCTGTGACTCCTCCACAGAGGTTCCTTATCACCCAGCACCTGTCTGCCGCACCCTTGAAAGGAAACCTGCTCTCATCATTGGTGATTGCTCTCTTCAGAAAGCCTAATGAACTGCGCTCACACATCTCACAGCATACAGGTCCCACACAGTGGACAGAGCCATCTGCAGCTATTCTCTCTCCCCATCCCAACCCTACAGTGATGATCATAATCAAGGACTATTTCTCCTTAATGCTTAGTAAAATGTCTTTCATTACTGTTTTAAGATATTATGATCGATGATTAAAAAAACTGTTTTCATGTCATTTTTTTCTATTAAAAGTGAATATAAGCTCATTCTAGAAAAGTGAATAAGTATAGAAAAATATAAAGAAAATAAAACCAACCTAAATTGCAGCATTCAAATGTTAACACCAGTATTTTGCTAAACAGTAGAATCTACAGTGTATCTACAAATACACAGACATAGGGATGCAGTTTTAGTTGTTTAGTTATTCACTGTTTTCATGTTTCCATGGCACTAAACATAATACATGTATCACCATTTTGAAAGGCATCATGGTATGCCACTGCATGGATACACTACATAACAATGAGATCTTGCTGTCTCCAGTTTTTCAATGTAAAAGCAACACCAAAAATGAAGCCATGATGGGGACTGATAAACACGCTATCTTTTTGCCTTTTCATATAAAAAATTCCCTCAAGATGACTGGCTCAAAGTACATTAAACTTCAAGGCCAGTCCAAAACACATATCAAGACCCTGTTTCAAAAAAACAGAAGGAAAAAAAAAAAGAAGCACCAACCCCCCAACCATCTGTCTGATGAGACAACTGCATTTACAGTTGGTGAGAGCAGGTGATCAGGTTACTTACCTTTCTTACACATTTATAAGCTGTTTCGATCTCTCCTCTCCCCTGTTAAGAACTGCTTGTTCAAATCTTTTGCCTATTTTTCTACTGGGGTATATGCCCTTCTTACAAATCTGTAAGCGCTTTCTCTAAAAAGATACCTGTATGAACAGTTCCAGTCTCCTGAACAGCTGGCTGAGACAAGATCTGCCTCAGTTTATCTTGGTGGGAAAGCAATGCCCGCCCTGCTTTCAGGATGTACAGCTTTAACTGCTGGCTCCGTAGCAGATCCAAGTCTACTTGTCCTATGGAACAAAAGAACACAATAAGAATAACACACTCTCCTTGGTCTCCTCCTTACCAGCTGTGCCACTTTTGAGATGTGCAGATAAACTAAATCCTGCTCTTTGGAAATGGACCTGAGTAAACATCTTCTAACTCCTTAGTCTTTCTCCTTCCCTGCTCTCCCAGGCAACTACTTCAATGAACTGAAGAGAGGATTAGAACCCTGTTGTAACTATGATTAGCATCATTAACTATTTCTCAAATTGCTAAAATTTCAATTGGATAACTAAGTCATAAACAAAATACTTACACTTTTTTTTTGTAAGGTTTCCTCCAAGAAAATTTTGTCAGACTCAGCTATCCTTTTAACTGATGAAGAACCCAGTCATTTTCCTGGTGCCTTTTCTACTCCAGTGATTTGCAACCACGCCACAGGCCAGCTGAGAGCAGACTAAGGAAGGCACCAGAGTGGTACAGGCCTGAACTGCAAGTGTGGCAGGAGTGTTCTCAAGCAGGGTGTGACAGAGATCTCAGAAATTGCAAGGGAACATGGGGTGTGGGGATAAGGGAACACTAGGGACCTGGGCACTGAGCTTGACCAACTGGCAGACAGGTTTGCTCACCATGATAGGAAAGGCAGGTGATTGGAGAAGATGGGTTGAATTTTGGACATGCTATGATCACATGCCTGGGCCCTCCAATCAGATAGGCAAATTGGAGATCTAGAGTTGAAGGTTGTTATCAAAAATGGTGGACCAGCAGTAAGAGGTTAGGGGAGAAATAGGGGAGAAAACTCTGGAGTTGCAGAATGAGTCAGAAGTTATGGGTAAAACCACAAGGATTTCCAGAATATAAAGAATAAACAGGGAAGAATACTCAGGTGCAAGGAAAGGAAAATCACAAGAGTAGTATTCTGGGCCCAAAAGAAGGGAGAGTTTAAGTAAGAATGGCCACAGTCTTATTTAGCCCACTGTGCACACAAGAAAGGCAGAACCAATTCAGAGGTCCCACGGAGCTGGTATTAAATAGAGCGCGAGCAAAGTTCTGACTCAGCCAGACCCATGAGCTGGAGGGTAAATACAGAAGAAGAGAACAGACTCCTCTTCTAAAACCTTGCTCAGAATAAATGCTGGCACTGAGAAAAAGGGTAAGTGGGGAGTTCTTCAGATGTGGTTCCAAACATGGAATCAAATGCTGGCTCAAAAACACTCTGATCACCTCAAACAGGTTATGTTCCAACTCAATTCAACAAATTGTAAGTCAACGTGAATCTCAAGATCTCATCAGTCAAATGAGCTCACTATGATGAAAAAAGCAAACACTGGCCAACCAATGCTGGGTTAAGACTGTAGCTGTCTGAACAAGAAGTATCACACACTGACCTGCAAAGGCCTGTTTAGGTGATTTCTTTATTTTGTGCTTTTCCAGTTTGCTTCCAGCAAGGTTCACCAACTGAGCCCAGACAGAGAGCATGGGCTCTGTGAAGGGCAGATTGGTCACGCTAAAGGCCACAGCAGGGAGCTAGAGAAAGGGCACAGAAACCATCACAGTGTGGCCAAGGAGATTAACACATGAAACAGTCCTAGTCTCAACTCTGAAATACCACAATACCCCTAAGTCACTTCACATCTGAGAGCAATTTTAAAATACAATACTAATGGCAAGATACAGGCATATACATATGAAACATGACCTATATAGACTTTTTCTTTACCAACAGGTCAACAATAATTACATCAGCATGGTAGTTTTTGTCTTCTTAGGTATGCCCTATACATTTCAAATATTCTGTAACACATATTCCTAAAGAAACCCGAAACAGTATTTTATAGAAAGATACAGTGAAACTGCCTTTAGGTTACCTCAAAATAATGCAAAAATCACTCACTTTTCCTATATGCATCCCTAACTCACAGCAGCTGCTAAGTAAGTCTTGTCACTCAACACAGTTAACAAGCATTTCCTACATGAAAAAGATGCTCTTAAGAGAATCATCTTAAAGTTTTAAAATTGGGTTTTTAATAAAAAGTCAATTTAATAAATTCATTTTTAAAATTAGTTAAAACTAGCTTATAGGGTACTAATGTCCTTCCTCTCTTTAAGGTTAAAGATGACGTGTGAACCACTGCTCCCATGAGACAAGTCCCGCTTCTCTCAGGAACACAGCTAGCACAGGCAGAAAGGAAGTGGTGTTCCTGAAGGCAAAGCAGCAGTCAGTTCTAGTACCAAATGTTATTACTCAGTTCACCTACTGGTTTCAGCTGATTCAACGGGCAAACACGGCACATCCGCATGTCAGAGAACTGCACGGTGATTCTGCCTTTTGGGGTGATGCGAGTCACAGTGCCCTCTCCAAACTCATCATGCATAACCTGACCCCCAAGGCGCAGGCGACCATCGATGCCTCCGATCACAGCCAGGACGGCCATGAGGCCCCCCACTTCAGGGTTCTCAGAGTCAGGAAAGTAGTCCTCTA
This sequence comes from Hystrix cristata, assembly GCA_004026905.1. NCBI lineage: Eukaryota > Metazoa > Chordata > Mammalia > Rodentia > Hystricidae > Hystrix > Hystrix cristata. The sequence goes on from PVJO010002464.1 coordinate 77,139, forward strand.
AATGGGCCTAGTAGAGATGGCAAACAGCAAGCTTGATGAGGAACGCCCACAGAGCTGCCCTTCTTACAAATTTATGATGAAATGTAATTCTTGTTACTTCTTTAGGAGACAGAGTCTCACTATATTGCCCAAACTGGCCCTGAACTCCTGGGCGCAAGTGATCCTCCCAACTCAGTCTCCCAAGTAGCCAATATTACAGGTATATGCAAGTACACCAGGCTTCTGAATTAATTTTCATACTAATTTCTTCAGTAATTATTTCCATTAAAAGATTTTACATACATCTTTAAATAAAACACATAGTATTTAGATACGAGATAATTTAAAAAGTACAGTTCACATTGCACAAATAATAAAGCTCACTGGGTATGGTAATGTATACCTGTAAACCCAGCACTTCAGGAGGCTGAGCCATGAGGACTACAAATTGGAGCCCAGAGTGGGCAACTTAGCAACTTGGTGCGATCCTGTCTCAAAGTAAAAATTTAAAAAGCCCCAAAGATACAGGTCAGTGCAAGGGCAAAGTCCCTGGGTACAATCCCCAATAGCACAAAAAAAAAAAAAAAAAAAAAGAATGACCAAGTTCATTTGAAGCTGTGGAACGTACCCCTTCTGACAGCTTTCCCACAGAGCTGTGGGTGATGGAACGGAGCTGGGAGTTGATGTACTTGTTGATAAGTCCATTCCACTGAGTCAGAGAGTGCAGGGTGCGCAGCAGTGCCACCACCTCTTCAGCCAGTGTGCTGCTGTGTGTAGCAGTTAGAGAGGCCTGTGGTCGGGCCCTCCGCCTCCTCAGAGTGGACTCTGGAGACAAGCAGAGAGAAGTCACACTGTGCACTGCCCTGAACCAGGGACCACAGTAAAAGGAAAGCCACCCACCTCTGAGTAATGGGATATCAGAAGAGCAAGTAGTGAGCAAGCTGCCCAAGAAGCCGAACAGTTTCTCCACAAGGCACTTCATGTCCCTCGCCCGTTCTGTCTTGTCCCATGATGGAAGGACTGCTTGCAGCAAGTGCACAGCTAAAATCTGGTCAAAGAGAATTAAGTGACATGCTTTAAAGGAAGTCACCATCTGATAAATTAAGGGTTTACAGATTACTGCCCTACAATACAATCAATCATGTGAAACTTTGGTATTTAATCAATTACTGATAAGGACCATCAATTTTAAAAGCTACATTACAAATGCATGTATTTAATTTTAAAATAGTTCATTTTAACTTAATTCTTCTGTAGACTATTACACTACCACTTCAGTAAGGCAGAGGAGAACAGGTGTAAAATTTAATCACTTAGCAGAAAGTACACTAGTTGGTAACTTAAACAGCTATAAACAATCAAACACCCACATCTCTCCAAAAGAGCTACTTCATGATACTTGTGGCTTTCTCCTACCCTCACTACTGAATAAAGGCACCAGGTTTCAAAGACTGGGCTATGCAGGTGCTCTGAGTGGACCAGGTCTTGCCTGGCAGCACGTTACCTGTCTCTGCAGGGATGCTGCAGTAAAGGGTGCATGTCCTTCCACGACCTTCATGAGCAGTGTGATCCACTGTGGGGAGCTGAGGGCCCCGCACACCTGCGGGGTGAGTGCAATGCTCCGCACAAAGCCCAGAGTGCACCAGCTCCGGTGCTGCTCCCTGCACACCAGCCTGCTAGGAGAAGCTGCCAGGAAGAAGAAAAGCCTAGTTGGCACCGAGTCTCTAAAACTAATACTGTGAACGTAATCCTTATTTATAATTACACTATTATTTTTATTTTAGACACTAAGCTACTTCACAAATTTATTACAATGGGACATACACAGTGTGAAAGGACTGGGAGATGGCTTTTAAATTAGCTCAAGAAACAATTCACAGCATCATTAAGCCCTTACATATAGGGAAAAAAAATTATGCATAGTAACTCAAACTACATTCATACCTCTCCTACTACTTAAGGTTTCCAGGCAATACAAAAATGACCTATAATTCTCACAGCATTAACTGGTGACATGTACCTACTTTATTTTTTAAATCTCATGTGTTTTAAATATCCCCATGATCTCAATTATGTTCAGTCTGCACTATAAATTTCCAGGCCCTGTTTGAAAAGTCTGCACTAACATAGCAAGAATGAGATTTACGCAATGTGATTCTGGCAGGACTAGGACTATGTCTATCCCTGGCTCACTAATGTCCACTCAGGCTGCACACCCTTTCTATTCTTCCCCAAGCTAAGAGGTGTGGCCCCAAAGCTAGACCTGTCCACAGCCCTAGCTGCAGTCCCTGTCCACAGCCCTCCTTCTGTCACATGGGAGCAGCTTGCCTTCTTTACCACCCAGCCTGCCCTCCCCACTCCAGGCTCACAGGACACTTTTTTCCTCCAGCATAAGACATACACGCACACCAACATTCACTTTGTACACTCATCCAGACTAACTCAGTTACTGAGACACACTCAGGACACTCACATACCCTCTCCCAGGTACACAAACCCAACAAAAACTCATATACACTCACACGCTTATTCAGACTAACCCACAAACACCCATTCATTTATACACATCCACTTACACTCAAACCCACTCATAGGAGTTCACTTTCTCACTTCACTCTCACAACTGTATCACACGAAGATTCCTTCTTGCTCAGTGACACACTCAAAATGCTGACATCCTCACACACTTTCACACTGGAGCACAAACATTAATGACTTGTGTTCTCACGGTGACACACACATACTTCATGTGCACACTCATACAACTATACCCTCATTCACATACACTGACCCTCATTACATCATTTCTTTATGCTCAGTCTCACACTCAGTAATACACTCACTCCTGTATACGCAAATCTCAAACTACTGTCACACACTCATACACACAATTGACACACTGACACAGGTGCTGGAGTACTCACACACATTTTAATCTAACAGTTCAACTGATGTAGTCATTTACCCACACTCATATGCATGTATGGACATTCACATACACCCACTCACATACACGCATTCGCATGTATACCCAATCACAGTGACACACTCAAACACACACCTTCCTACTTCCCAAACTCTCACCCCCAATCAACATTCTCTCATGCTCACAACACAGATACCTAAGCACACACCACACTCACATTAACACACATGCTCAATCACATACATACTTCAAAATACATATGCTCACACTTACAGATGCTCACAATTTCCATCAGATACATTCCCAAGCACTCTCATATACATACCCTCAGATACACACACATATGCACCCCATTTCTCCAACTCGGATTCCCTGTACTTACACTGAAAAGCACTGAAGTATTTAATGGATTAAAGCATGTACTTCCCAAAATTGACATTCACTCTGTATCTCAAGAGTGCAACCTTATTTGAACCTTAAGATGTAATTAAGAACTAAGATAATATCATGGTAGATTAGGATAAATACAAAATTCAATAAATGATACCTCATAAGAAAGGAAAGGACATAAAGAGACACAGAGGAGGAGGCCCTGTGAAGACAGAAGCAAAGACTATAGTGATACAGCCACAGCCAAGAAAGCCTGGAGCCACCACAAACTGGACAGTGCAAGGGAAGATCCTGCCATGTAGCCTATGGAAAGAGCACAGCCCTGCTGACAACTTAAGACTTCTGGTGTCCAGAAATCTAAGAGAATAAATTTGTTGTTTGAACCCAGTGTTAACAGACTGAACAGCATTCTCCGCAGAATCTGTCTTTTGAAGCACTGACTCTTGCACCTTAGACTGTGACCTTGCTTGGAAGCAGAGTCACTGAAGCTGTAATTAGTTTGGATGAGGTTAATCAGCATCTTTAGAGAAAGTAAATGTGCGCTGAACACAGTGGCACAAGCCTGTAATACCAGCAGTTTGTAGGGCCAAGGCAGGAGGATCCTAAGTTCAAGCCCAGTCTGGGCAAATTAAAAAGTTAGCAAGACCCTGTCTCAAAATTTAAAATAATAACACATTTTTAAGTTTTTTTAAAAGGACTCGGGATGTAGCCCAGTACAAAGGCCCTGAGTTCAATCCCCAGTACTGCCAAAAAAAGGGAAAGTAAAGTTGGACAGAGTGGACACCCTATGAACAAGAAACCAGAGATTAGGGAGATTCACTGCAAGCCGAGGAATGTCAAAACAAACCACTATAAGCTAGAGAAGAGGCCAGAACAGTTTTCCCCCAAGGGCCACAGAGGAACCAGCACTGAGATTCTCTGTTGTTTGCCACTTGGTTCACAGAAGTGTCACAGCAAACCCTGCAACCTAATGCACACACACTCACACTCATATCCACTCTTGCCCACATGAACACAAACTTGGCAAGTTCGCAACCCCCTGATACTGACTCTCTGGGCCCATAATTAATCATTCATACATGTCTTGTCCGTTGTTCCACTTTCCACTAACATTCGCAGCAGTCCACACAGAGTCTTGGTGGCCTCGCTCTGCATGATTTCAGCATGAACTCCCACAGAGAGACACAGAGTCTGCAGTAAGTTAATAGTGCTAGTCAGCATCATTGCCGTGGGGTGAATGTTCTTTTCAATTTGTTCAGCTTCTGAAAAAGACAATTGAAATAAGAAACTATACACCCAAATAAAGTTGGAAGGTGCCCCTGCACATAATTTAAGGGATTTAATATCACATTCTTCTTTTACTTTTAAAAACTTTAATTTTTACAGCAGTTTTAGGTTCATAGCAAAATTAAGTGGAAAGCACAGAGATTCTGCATCCTTCTTTTTCACTTTGGAAAGGGAAGGTCTTGACTAGAAATGATAGAACTAAGGATGCAATAAACATTTTCCTTGATCATTTCCCTATTTTTAAGATGTCAGGTTTCCCTCTGTTGTCCAGAGTAGTCCAAATTCCTTGACTCGAGTGATCCTCCCAAGGAGCTGGCACTGCAGGCACATACTACTGTGCCTGGCTACCCTGGTCATTTCTGCTCCCACCTGCCTCAAAGAAAATGAGACTTTCAAAAAGCAACTTTTAAAGAAACAACCTAAGCCTATTCATACCTCAGAAGCACTGAAATAATTCCAAGGTTTTGTTTCTTTACAACTTAAACCTCGGCATGGTGGTGCAGACTTGTAATCCCAGCACTCTGAGAAGCCTAGGCAGAGGGTACCCAAGTTTGAGCCCAGTCTAGGCAACTTAATAAAACCTTGTCTCAAAATAAAAAATAAAAAAAGTCTGAGGCTGTAGCTCAGTGCAAAGGGCCTGGGTTCAATCACCAGTATAAAAAAAAAAAAAAAAGGAAGACAACTTATGAGACGTCAAGCTGGTTCTAAGGAGCTAGCTCTGATACAGATAAGAGTAAAGCACTCGTATCTGTGGGGCAGGGAGACCAGCCACTTCCGTGTCCAGCATAACTGTCCATGAACAAGGAGGCCACCTTTCTATTACATGGCCACCTCTGCCCAGACACCAACTCCTCAGCAAGAAAAGGTTCCAGGAAGAGAGCCAGGCCTGCTTAGGCTGGTGAGCAGGCAGAAGAAGGGGTCAGTCCTGGTCTGGAACACATGCTGTAGGTCAGATGCACTAAGATAGCCAGACCCCACTTCTGGGGACCACGTGCTTTACTCCTAATGGTCTCCAAGGGAGGCATCTCGAGTCACACCTGGGGGGTCCACAGCCTCTCCCAACCTCCATCCACCACTCTCTCTCCTCAGTGCCCCTGCAGGTTTCATCTGCTTGGTCTAACTGCAGTCTCTGAAGCCTGGTGGCACTGAGTATATCTGGCACATAGCCCCATGAGGTAGCTCTGGCCTCTCAGATGAGCTCACTGAGGCCAACAGTATGAGGCTTCGTCCACATCTTCACTTCACTATGGGGTCTTTTGCACACATCTAAAACGTGTCGTGAAGCCCTCCTCCCACAACATTGGCTTTCCTTAGACCAGATCAAATTTTCTGGGTCTACCTCCTAATTCTCCCGTTTTCTGGGGGGTGATAAGGTGCTAAGTCCACATTATGTGAGGCATCCTGAGGAAAGAGATGATGGAGAACACATGAGTCCCTGCTCTGCAGACTTCAAAGTTGACAGAGAAGGAAGCAGATGCCCTTATGTAGCCTGAGACAATGCTGGCCCCAGCCCACCATGACTGGCTCCCTCAGATGGAGATTCAACACCAACCACTCAAACCCACCGCCGCAGTAAGGCTGTACCTCTGTCTTCCCATTCTGCTCCCAAAGACAGAGTAGGAACGGTGAGGAGTAAATTCAGGAAGTCACTGCAATGGGGTTAAAGGTTCCCACAACCACTCTGTGTACCTGCACTGGAATCACCTGGGGGCCCATTTAAACTGCACGCCAGAGATCACATCCAAACCCACAGCACTGCCTGTAGATGACACCTGGCCAGCGGAAAATGAGTCAGCTGGCCTTGACTTCTTCCCCGTACTGCCACAAAAGAGATGCCCTCACTCACCAGAGTCATCTTCCGTGTCCGAGTCTTCTGCCAAAGGCTGTGCAGAAGCTGGCAACTCTGCCAACTTGAGGTCGTACTTTCCTTCTTTGCCCATCCTGTATGAATTGGTGCTGCCCGTGTCCCACTGGACCCTAATCCACCCATCCTCTCCCAGCTCACCGATCACACGGCCTAAGCCTGGGGGAGGCCCATCCTGCAAAAGGCAAAATAAAGACCTGTGTAGAGGGAGTATATCCTGCCCTAGGCCCACCATGATCTATCTACCAGAGACCTGTGCATGGACATCGCCATTGGCCACCCTGCCTGGGAAGGGGGTACAACGCTGTACACACACATCACAGTCGCGGATGGGCCCAAATCTATGTGCAAAATGTACAGCTCTGATCATTTTAAATTAAATGCCCTGAGATAACATGCTTATAATCCTTTACCCTAGAAATAAGTAGAGGAAGCATCCTCTCAACCAGGGTGCTCTGTGAGAGCAGAGATAGGCTTTCCAGCATGGTCCTGGCAAGCTTTTCCTTGACCCCTTCAATCCCCGTGGACTGCACAAGAATGAAAACTGAAGTAAGTCCCAGCACCTCCATATTCTATTCCCTCTCTCATGTTTTCCCTTTGGCCCCAGAGGAAACCCCAATTCCTATTTCAAAGGCAGAAAGCTGTTTATATGATGCTGCTACTTGTCCTCGGACTCTTTCATTCGTAAATCACTGTGACAAAGCCCTTGCTTAACAGCAATATAACCATAGCAAAGGGAACACTCCCCTAACTGAGCTAGCACCACACTAAGTGGTGCCTCTGTTTGGAGACAAGTGACAGATTTGCAAGCAACATACCCTGAAGGAAGACAGAGTGGTGGCCAGCCACCCACCAGCACACTCTAAACTCCTGCACTCAGGGGACTTTGTGGCACACAGTCATCAGCTTGCAGAGGCAGCATCTCAGCTTCCTGCCTCAGAGCTCTCACACTGCCAGCATTCAGAGGGCAATCTCCTCTCTTGTTCACTCCCTCTAGTTCCAGCTTCACATCACACTAAGGCACAGGCCACTCCTCAGCTTGACTCTTTATGAGATACACTGCAGCAGGCTTTGCTTCTGATCAGCTGCTCATGAATCTACAACTTAATCACTATCAATTTCAATTGCATGGGTCCTGAATTAGTTAGTGATTCCAATTTTCCCTAACATCATATAAATCAGGATGTACAGAGGGTAAGCAGCATGTGGCTAAAGAAGTAAATCAGGCCGGGGATTTAGTTCAAGTGGTAGAACACTTGCCTAGCAAGCACAAAGCCCCAAGTTCAATCCCCAACACCAAAAAAAAAAAAAAAAAAAAAAAAAAAAAAAAAAAAAAAAAAAAAAAAAAAAAAAGAAAAAGAAAAAGAAAAAGAAAAAGAAGAAGAAATGGTCCAGAAAGAAGTAAATCAAATCTCTCCGAGTACCTGATCGCCCCATTTCCAATCCACCCCTCTCATGACCCTGGTTCCAATCTTCATCATGGCAGCCAGTTCTGGCCCTGAAACAGGGAGCTGCACAGGAGCTGTTTCCTTCCTTGTTTCCTCCAAAACTGTAGCAGAGGCTCCTCGGGCAGAAGCAATCATATCTTCTTCCATGTTGTCACTACTAGGACCTGTCAAGAGGACCGAAAACAATGGCTGAGTCGGTGAGCAGCCACAATACCTCCAATACACCACACACACACACAAACCAGTTAAGTATTTTTTTCCTAACAATTCATACAACAAATACTGTAGAGAATGTACTGATTATATCTAAGATTTTAAAAAGGCAATAGGAAGGACAGAATACATACACTCAGAAGATAAAAATGATTTAAAAAAATGCCCAAAAAAGCTATTTATTCTGCTTCTAAAAATTACACCTCTCAAATGAGCAAGATGATTTTAAATTAAAAGGATACTCATTACATCTTTTATAATAGCAAAACAAACATAACCACCTAAATGCATAACAATGGAAAATTTTAAAATTTTAATTATTATTTTGCATAGAAAACAGCTCACTGGGCAGGCCTGATACACAGTCTGCCCACCTGCTGCAGGGTCAGCCCTGGCTGGTGTCTGGCAAGATGGATCTTGGAAAGGCTACTTTTACTCCCCAGGTAATGAGCACAGCTCCCTGTGCTGAACTGTTCACATAATGTGGTCCAGGCTGAAACCTGGCTTCCTCTGAGGCCCTCAAACTTAGAACATGCCAGGCAAGGGCTGGCTTCTGCTTAGCCCCAATGAAAACGCTGAAATCAAGTCTTTGGTGAGATTCCCCTAACACAAAGCAATTCTCATGTGTCATCACACCTCAGTACTGGGGGAATGAAGTGAATCCTGTGTGAATGCACCGGGAGAGGACTCTGGCAGCTTGGGCCTGGTTTCCTCTGGACTCTACCTGGTGTCATTCAGTTAATAAACTGTAGCTCTCAGTGTAACTGCATGCTACCTGTGAGCCTTCCTGATAGATCATCAAACCCGAGGGTGGCCACAGAAACCTCAGAAACAACAGAGGCAGCAGGGGAAGGATTCCCTAGCATCCTAAACAAACACTGCAAAACCACTGTTTAGTGAGATGAAGGAGGAGCAAGGCAGGACAAATATTTGGTGCCTGGGTGGTTGTGGAGTTATTCACAGCATGCACAGAAGCTGAGTTGCTGTCAGTTCAAAGTAAAACTTATCAATGGATTTGAAATAGTAAAATGTAACCCAGGAAACAGAGCTTGCTGGATCCCCTGGCTACATTTGGCTTCATGGGCTAAATCACGGGGAACAAAGTATAGTCCTCTTAACTCCTTTTTGTTGTTGTTCTTGTTATCTGATTGTTCATTTTCTCCTCCAAGTAGGAAGAAAAAGACAACAGATAGTTCCCAATATGAGCTTCAGTAGGCCAAAAATGTAAAAAGTTTGTGTTTTCTCTTCAACAGAGTAAAAAAATGTTAATCATCCCAGTACCATCCCCTGAAAGAAAAGGTTAATCAATTCCCAAAACTTTAGGGAGAAGATAGGCTTTTTATTCTCTTTTTTTAATCCTTTTTCCTTTTTTTGCGGGGGGTGGTTATGCTGGGGATCAAACTCAAAGCCTTGCACTTGCTAGGCAAGTGCTCTACCACTGAGCTAAAACCTCAGGCCCCAAAATAGCCTTTTCTTCACCTTGGCTGCTGCCTTGGCCTAGGGCCCCTAGGAGTGAACAGGAATTGTAGACCAGCTAGACTCTCACAGCTGGACCACTAACCCTATAAATGGTAGCTGTACTAAATGAGGCTAACAGAAGCTTGGATATATTTGTAACAAGAAAAAAAGACGGATTTTTTTCAAAATAGTTTATATTTTGTGTTATATTTGTGTGCCTGGATATACACATGAAGTTAGCATAAAATGTCATGCGCATAATCTCTGAAGTGATAGATCATTTTGATAAGGGAAAGATGTAAATATAGACTTATCTTCATGAGAGACAATTCCTTCGCTTTTTGCAGCCTGTGAGCTAGGTGACATTTAAACTCATGAGTACTGTTAACAGACTGCAAGTCACTAACTCGTTACCAAATTACAACAAATTAATGACTGGCACTGTGACTTTTATTTATAGGAGCCTCTGCAAAAACGGAGACAACATAAAGAGAGGCAATTTCTAGAAAACACACTTTTGTCATTTTTAAAAGTAATTCTTAGTTGCTAATGAGGTCGTAAGAAATCGGATGTATGTCTCTTAAAGGCTCATTGGGCTCCAGCCTAATACAGTTTTGAATGGGTCAGTGTGGACTCTATGATTTTAAAAAAGCTTGAGAAAACCTTGCTTTTTCAGTGGAACATGGATCACTGGACTTGCAGTAGCTCTGATTTTCAGCCAAAAAACAACACTAAACCAATGAGCTCTAACAAACACATAAAACACTCCACCCAAAAGACTAGAATAAACATTCTTCTCAAATATACACGGAACATTCTCCAAAACAAATAGAGCACATGTTAGATCACAAACAGGACTTAAATATAGTAGAATAAAATCATAAAAGTTACTTTATTCAACCAAAATAAAATGATTAGAAATAAAAGGAAAACTAGAAATTTCACAAGTACATAGAAATTAAACCAAATACACTTAAACCACCAGTGGGCCAAGAAAAAAATAAGAGATATTATAAAATGCTCTGAGATGTATGAAAACACAACATCTCAAAACTTATGTAATGCAGCAAAAGAAATGCCATAAGAAACATTTATACTTATAAAAGCATGCACAAAAAAAAGAAACTCTAAATAACTCTACACCTACAGAAACAAAAATAAAAACAGTAAAGCCAGTTATCAGAAAGAAAAAAATGAAGATTAGATCAGCGATAAATAAAATATAGAACAGAAAAACAATAGAAGCAAGAAAATCAAAAGTTGGTTTTTGGGCTGGGGATGTAGCTCAGTGGTTGGAGTGCTAGTACCTAGCAAGCACAAGGCCTTGAGCTCAATCCCCAGTACCAAAAAAAAGTTGGTTTTTAAGAATAAACAAAATTGACAAAGTGTGATGATGTTGAGTATTAAGAAAAAAGACAAGATGCAAATAACTAAAATCAAAATTATAAATAGGGAGATTACTATCAACATAAAAATTAAAAAGATTATAAAAGAATAGTATGAACAACTGTATGTCAACAAATGAGATTACCTAGATAAAATGGATAAAACCTTAGAAACACACAAATTGGCTGAATAAGAAACAGAAAAATTGAATAACCCTATACCAGCAGACTGAATCGGTAATCAAAAGGCTCTCAGAAGAAAAGCTCAGGACCACATGACTTAACATGTGAATTTCAAGAAGAATTAACAGTAATCTTCAAACCCTTTTAAACACAGATCATTAGAAATACCTAATTAATTGTGAGGCCATTTGTTCTTCTGATAACCATAAAAATACTAGTTAAACTGGGTGTGGTGGTGCACACCTGTAATCCCAGCACTTGGAAGGCTGAGGCAAGAGGATTACCATGAGTTCAAGGCCAGCCTGGGCTACGCAGTGAGTTCAGGGCCAGTCTGAACTACATAGTGAGACCCTGTCTCGAAGAAAAAAAAAAAAAAAAAAGAAAAATTAGTTAATACTACCAAGATGGCCATATTCCTCAGAGCTATCTACAGGTTCGCTGTAAGCCTCAGCAAAACCCCAAAGGCCTTTTTTGCAGACATGGAAAAGCCAGTCCTGACATTTGTATAGAATGGAAGGCTCCCAAAATAGCCAAAATAATACTGAGAAAGAAAATACAAAGTTGGAAGACTTACATTTCTCAATGTCAAAACTTACTACAGCACTACAATGTTCAAAACAGTATAGTAGTGGCACAATGACAGACACACAGGATGAAACTGAGAGTCCAGAAATGAACCTAAGTAACAAATGAGCAACTGAGTTTTCACAGGAATACCAAGAGTTTGGGGGAAAGAACAGTCTTTTCAGCAAACGGTACTGAAACAACTGGATAACAAGAAGAAAAAAGGCTGGACTCCTACCTCACAAGGTGTAAAGTATATTTACCTCAAAACAGATCAAAGATCTAAATATAAGAATCAAAACCATAAAACTTACAGAAAGAAACAGGGGGAATGACCTTCATCCACCTTAGGTTTGGTAATAGTTTGTTGAATATGACACCAAAAGCATAATTAACAAAGAAAAAGATAAATCAAACTTCATCAAAACTAAAAACTTAAACAAAAAAAAAAAAAAAACCTAAAAACTTCTGCACCAAAGGAAAATACAACTCATGGAGCAGGGGGAAGTATCTTCAGTTAATACAACGTTAAAGGTCTAAAGATCTCAAAGGTCTAACACACAGGATATTTTTAGAAGAGTTTGAGGATTTTTCTTTCATCATATCATCTATTTACATGATACACTTACTGGTACTTCTGTAACTGAACAACAAAAAGACAACAAACAACCCAATTCAAAAAATGGGCAAAGGAACATTTCAAAAAAGAAGATATGCAAATGGACAAGTACATGTAAAGAGGTTCAATATCATTCGCCATCAGTGAAATGAAAATTAAAAACCACAAGAAACAACTTTACATCCACTAGATGGCCTAAATCCAAAAAACAGTAAATGAGAACCCAGAACCCTTGTGTATAGATGGTGGGAACGCAACTGACACAGCACTGAGTTCAAGTCTGGTAATTTCTCAGCAAGTTAAACATAGTACACATTAGCACATGACGATCCTGCAATTCTCCTCCTAGGTATATAATCAAAAGAGCAGGAAACATAATTTTCTGTGTATACATGTTCTCTGCACTAAAAGGTAACAAGCAATCCAGACGTCCATCAACAGAACAACAAAAGGTTGTACTTCAAACAATGCAACATTTTTCAGCTGTAAAAAGAAATGAAGTACCAAGATATGGCAAAAAGCCACAACCTGTGATTCCATAATTATAAGATCCTAGATGAAATTCCCAGAAAATGCAAATCTACAAACAGAAAAAGCAGATTTGCAGTTGACAGGGACCAGGGGTAGGGGAAATCAAGAGTGATTATTAAATAGGTACAGAGTTTGTATTCGGGGTGATGAAAAAGTTTTCGAACTAGACAGTGATGATGGTTACACAAAACTGAATGTACTTAATAACACCACTGAATTATAACTAAAAATAGTTCAAAGGGTAGCTTTTATATTATTTGTATTTTATCATCATAAAATATATTTCTTGGAAAGAGAGAGATCAACACAAAATCATGACATTTTTAGAAAAGACCCAAAACCAGTGCAACCTACCGATGAGCCGCAATGCAGTCTGTGTGAGGGCCAGCGTGCCCGAGTTGAGGAGAAGGTCAAGGTTATTTGCACCATGCTGCAAGGTGAGCATGCTGAGCATCACCAGGAGAAAGCGAGCTTGTGGAATTGTCCCCAGGCTTGGTCCCGATGAGTTCTCATTGGTAATAGTTTGCAGAGGAACAGGCTGAATACCTAACAAGCATTGTCAATCACTTAAATTTTACACTTCTTGTTCATGGATACAATATACTTAATACAGAAAGCCCTGGAGTTTTGAATTTTGTTTTCATTGTGTTTTTAACTTCTATTTTTCAGTGGGTTTCCTCTGGCTATAGACATACAGTATCATTATCTTGCTTTCCAACAATCTTACGATCTCCACTTCACATAGAGCTATCTTCTCTGTCTTTAGGGCCTCCTTTTATTTTTAATGTAACAGTTATATTTCACTTTTCTACCGTAAAACCAATGTTAGCATTTCTCTGCAGATGTTCAAATTATCTAGGAAATAAATTGTTTGTTTGTTTGCAGAACTGGGGATGAAGCCTAGCACTGAGCTACATCCTCCTCCCTTTTTTAAAACATGGGCACCTAAATTGCCTAGGTTGGGCTGAGATTTGCAACCCTCCCAGGATGCTGGGATTACAAGCATGCATCGCACCCAACTCTTTTTTAAAAAAAAAAAATTGTTTTTAAATTTTGAGATAGGGTCTCACTAAGTTGCCCAGGGTAGGATCAAACTTGTGACACTCCTGCCTCAGCCTCCCAGAATGCTGGGATTACAAGTATGTACCACCACTCCCAGGCCTATTTAAAATTATTTTATTTTGAGACAAAGCCTGGTAAGTCAGTTAGTCACCCAGGCTGGGCTCGAAAAGCCTCCTGCCTCAGCATCACAGAGTGCTGGGATTACAAGTATGCAATACCATGCCACACTAGAAATAAGTATTAGTATAGAATACATACACACCTTACAGTGTATGGTATAAGTAATACTCATAAAAATATAAAAATGTAAAATTTTATATTACATTAGTTCAAGATTGTGTCTCCTGCTAATTTTGAAAATTCTGTTTAGAATAGGAGAAAACAGTTGAGATTATTGTTATAAAAGGCAGTTGAGATTATTGTTATAAACATAACAAGATCTCAAAAGCACAATCTGGCATTTGCAAGATTTTACAATATATAATTAAGGCCAAACTATGAAACAATGCTGATGCACTGGAATATCTATTTAAATACAGCTTTTTAAACATCAGAATTTTTTGTATTTAACTCACCAAGCTCTTTAAATTTGGCATTTGCATCCATCAAGACATTTCGAATATTTTGAACAGCCCAAGCATACAGCTTTCCAAAAGTTACTTCTAGCAGCATCCGATTAAAAGGTGGGATCAAATCAACATCCTTTAAACAATCAGTAAGGGGTGCCCTTTCAAACAAAAATAAAGAATTTTACTTAGGACACTGCCAGACTTTTTTTTTTTTTCTTTTGAGACAGGGTCTTACTATAATGGGCTATCCAGGCAGGTCTCTCTCTAACTCCTGGGCACAAATGGTTCCCCCACTTCAGCTTCCCAAGTAGCTAGGTCTACAGGTGCACACCACCATGCCCAGGTATCAGACTTTTAACTTTAACAGAACAGCGTCATGCTCCACAGATTCCCATAATTATGAAGGAAACATAAAATTTTACCCTATATCGATTCCCTCAGGAATAAGTCTTTGCCATCCACAAAACATAGCATACTGCACAGATGGAAGTAAGAAATTTTTGGCTGCCAGTTTTAAAATTGTATCTATCCCTTCCAGGCGAACCTCTGCTCTCTCCAACTGAAAAATACCAATGCATGAAAGTCAATATGGTTTATGTTACTCAATGCAGAAGCATGTTCCCATAAACTTTACCTGTTTTAGTAGGCATTTTCTCATTTTTTCCACATCCACTGGCTCTTCTTTAAGGGCAAATTCAGCAATTGTACTGTGGAGTGCAGACTGTGGATAAAGACCTTGGACATTCTGCTTCAACCACTTGTATTTGTGAACACCTGTAACTGTACTTAACAAGGGTTGCCATTTATCCTAACAATGAGAAACAATTTGTACCATTAGTTTACCCTAAGAACATGTATTCTAAAACACTTATTTAAATATTAAATAATGCCAACAGATTTAAATTGATATGACATTTTAAACTTAGTAACCAATATAGGGTTTAAAATTATGCTATAAATATGCTTATAAGTATATTTATAAGTTCTACAATAATATACTTTGGAACAGGCTAACTCGGCACATGAAGTAAAGTTATCTTTCATAGGAATAGTCTCAGGGACCAATAGTTTCCAGAACAAAGGATAACTTCAATGAATGAATGGTGAATGAATAATGATGCAATGAAGTACCAAAAATAAAAGCAAATACTTCTCCAACTATTGCTCTGAGCAGTCAAGTTCAGTAAGCATCACTGGGGTGCTTTTAATAAAAACCTACCACACTCACTACCCTACAGATGATACACTTTGCATAGATTCCTTTGCTATGTGCTATGTTCCTATTTAGCCAATCTGAGAAACACAGAAGATACTTCACCTTGGGAGATTTAATTGTTATGGGCCTTTTGTCCACATTTATTGGACTATGAGGCAAAATACAAGCTTCTTCTAAATCACTGTCTTCATTTCCAATTTTTTCTTCATCATCAGTGGATTCTGGCTTCCTGGGAACTATGTTTGAAAACATCATTCATTATAAAAGGAATTTAAATATAATTTTAATTAGCCTAAAATTAAAATTTTCATGAAGGGTATTTTCTTCAAAGAAACATGTAATCATCATTGTAAACTGCAACACTCTAATAGCAAAAGTAAAAACTTTTACTTTTATAAAGTCTCCTATGACATACAGTAATATGTAACATTTTGCCACTCTAGGTCAGGGACAGAAGACAGGGTGAGAACACTATGTTAGGGAGAAGCCCTGAAGAAGGGGGAGCCAGGGTCAGCAAGCTTAATCAGCCAGAGAGTAAGTATTTGAGTCTTTCAGGTCATTCAGTCTGTTGTAAATACTCAGCTCGGCAACTTTCATAGCACAGAAAGTAGCTATAGACTACTGGTAGACTAACAAGTGTGGCTGTAGTCCCAAAAACTTTATTTATGGATGCTGCAATTTAGGCTTTATGAATTTCTCATGAATCAAGAATATTATTCTTTTTTTTTTCTTTGTATATGTGCTGCTGAAGTGATCACTTTGTCGGTTTGGTTTGTTTCGTTTTGTTTTAAAATAGGGTCTTACTATGTAGTTCAGGCTGGTCTTGTACTCACTATGTAATCCAGGTTGACCTCGAACTTGTAATGATTCTCCTGCCTCAGCATCCCCAGGACCTGAGATTATAGGCATGCACCACCATGCCTGGCTCAAAAGTCTTCTTCTTCTTCTTCTGATTTTTTAAAAACAATTTAAAACCACAAAACAAGCCTTAACCCATGGGCAACACAAAGAAACAGGTCATAATGGCCCACCTCAACATCCCTGGCTCGTTCTCAGTGGTCTGGTGTAATGGTTCTTAACATCAGTGAGTAACTGAACCAAATGAAGGCCTATTCTATGTTAACATCTTTACAGAAATTTCTATTGAACTTGCCATGTTATATATATTTCTTCCCTATTTCTCAATATATTTAAGGTTTTAGGTCTAATTCTCCTCTCTATATATAAAAAAATGGCAATACATTGGAGCAGTAAGGGGCTAACACAGCAGGCATGAGTTGCTCAAAGTCAACATGTTTCCAAAGAAAGGTCTGTCCCTTGGCTAGCTCCCAAGAACTAAGTTCTGAGCCTTTGGACTACCCTGCCTAATGACGGTGTTGACTACCTGAAGCCCAAGGCCATGTGACACCAGTTTGTAGAGACAACAGATACTAGCAATGTAACTTACGGTGAGATCACCTGTTTTTGCCATGGGACATTCAAGTCTGAATAAGATCAGTCACGTGGACACTGCCTGCCTCTGTAACCAGCTCTCAATTAAAAACCCTGGACAAGCTGGGGATTTACCTCGTAAGCACAAGGCCCTGAGTTCGATCCCCAGCACCAAAAAAATAAAAAATAAAAACCCTGGACACCAAGGCTCAGATAAACTTCCTTCATGGACAGCTCCTCATACATGCTGCCATTCATCGTTGATGAGAGAACTAAGCAAGTCTCCTCGAGACTGGAAAAGACCCTGGAAGCCTGTGCTAGTGCCCTCAGGACTTCCTTCCATGTGCCCTTCCCTCTGCTCTTATTGTACTGTACCCTTGGGTAACTGTGAGTATAAATGCTCTCATGTGTCCTACAGACTCTTTCCAGAAAATCCAACTGACAGTGTGCCTGAGGACCCTGACACAGCACCAGTAATAATTAGTCACTTATACTTTGCAAGAAGAAAGGAAAAAAGAAAAGAAAGAAGAAAAAGATGACCAGCTTCAAGCATCACACAATAAACCTATAAACCCACAATAAGACACTTTTAAAGGTGACAAATTGGGTCAGAATCCATGGACACAACATGGCCATGAGCTAAAAAAGGGAGGCTGTGAGTTTTCTGGCTGCCTGGGTTAAAAGGATCTCAGAAGCGTCAACTGCTGTGACTTCCTCATCTGGACTACTTCCACAATTCAGACAAGTTGTTGTTGTTTAAGAACTTGTTCAGGAACAATCAATTTTGGATGCTTTCTATGAGTAAAACACCTTAGCCTTCCTTTATTGATCAAAATATCCATCTAAAAATTCAATAATTAATACTGTTTAAGAGACTAGTCTGCGAATAAGCCAATATAATTCCAAGAATATAATTGGAAACTTCTATAGCTTATTTATAATAACTATGAAATTCTAAAATAATTTACATATTTTCACTCAAATTTGAATTATTTAATATCAAGACTCTTTTCCATACCCTTACACAGTTGCTTCCTTGAAAATCCAGTAATTCTTTCAGCTTCCTCTTACAATAATTGTCCATGTACCAGAATAGAGCAGCTCCCTCCTTATCTACAGTTTTGGTTCCAGTGAGTTACCTGTGGTCAATCATGGTCCCAAAACACTGACATTCATCTCAGTTTTAAAGAGGGAAAGACTACATTCACATAACTTTCATTACTGTGAACTGTTGTAAATTGTTCCATTTTATTATTATTTATTGTTAATCTCTTATGGAGGCTAATCTATAAATTAAACATTGTCACAGACGTGTACATACAGGAAAAAAAACAGTACATTTAGGGGTTTGGTCCTCTCTGCAATTATGAACATCTACTGGCAGTCTTGGAATGGATCTCACACTCACAAGGGAGGACTCACTGTATACAGTATTTCAAAACCAAGAATCTCTTTACAAGAGTGACAGTAATAAATTATAATACTAATGTTCTAATATATCTCATTACCAAGACCACTGATTAAAAAAAAAAAAAGAGAACCTTCCTTTCCCAAAAAAAAAAAAGAGAACCTTCCTTTCCCAATTAATTTAGTGACATTTACAGTACTTACCTTTTGTAGGATTAATATATCATATTAGTTACTAAATGATTAGTTACTAAATCATAACACATTCAATTTCAAGTTGTATCATTATCTGATCTCTTGGGAAAATCAGCAGGCCTCCTAAACAACACATAAATATTACAGCAGTACATGGAACTGCCCCATACAATGCACAACAGCAAACAGCTTCCCTCTGGACTCGGAATGAACCATACAGACAGAAGTATATACTTTTTTTTTTTTTTTTTGTATTTGGTGCTGGGAATCGAACTCAGGGCCTTGTGCTTGCGAGACAAGCGCTTTACCACTTGAGCTAAATCCCCAGCCCCTATACATTTTAACTGTTTTCCAACCTTTTACATTTTTACCTCTGTTTCTCCTTCGTTCTCGAATTATCTTCTGAGCTATCCTCCTCCAACGGGGCAAAGAACTTAACAGCTTAAATTTAGACATTATAGAGAGGTCATTGCAAACAGCAGGTCTCAATTCATTGAAGAGGAACCTCAAACGTTCAATGACAGGAGCACAGACCTCCTTGTAAGAACGACCTTGTTCTTGATGAGTCTAAAGTTAAAGAGGAAAAGACAAGTTAACAACAAATATTCCGACAACTGTCTGCACAGCCCAGAAGAATTAAAATCTATTTACCTTAATGAGTGAGCATTTTGCTTGGTAGACAACTCTACAAACATCCACTACTGCTTTAGGCAACGTTCGGTGCTTTACTTGCTCAATACCAAGCGTACCTGCATGAACTAAAGACAATGCTACATGACCTGTAAAAAAAACATTTAAAAGAAGGCCAGGGTAGGAATGAATATGAATTGCATGCCGGCTAAAAGATGTATCACTAAAACATGTGGATATCAAGCGTCATACCTAAATCTTCATGTTTTAAGAGGCAGCATAACAGCAAACGGCCAACCTCTTCCACAGGATGCTCCGGAGGAAAGGTGATGGGTGTGGTCAAGTGGCACTGCCTACAATACCTTTCAATTTGACACAGAAAGTCCTGCAATAGAAATATCGGGTGGTAACTTCGGAGCCATCCAGGAATCCTCACAAATCCTAAAGTGCCACCACTTCTGACTCTCTTGCAATCAGTAAATTTCTAAAACCTCAGTAGTATATGAAACAGAATCAATCATCTGCTCACCTCCAAATATGCATAATCAGTCTGTGCCATATTCATCAAAGCATGACAGCATTCCCATGTTAAAGTCCTCAAATTACAGAATACTAGGTTAGAAATGGGAGAAAGCCTGGCTCACCTTCACGTTGTGGTCCTGGATGTTATTGTCAGCAATGGCTTGAAGGAATGCCTGGGAATGGTCACCCAGGGCCCATCTGTGAGAGCATAGTCGGGATTTGCTTGCAGTCGTGCCCCCAGGAGAGCTGCAGTGGTCCTCATCTTTCTCCTCATTATAGCTGTAGTGGATCTGGCTGGTCTGCAGGCCTCCAGAGAAAATGGACAACTGAAGCCACTCTGAAGCATAAATAAACATTAAAGAGAAACCTGAGTATACTCTTTAGAAATAAACACACACACATACCAAAAAAAAAAACCAACACTGAACTAAATACCCAATTTAGAAGGTGAAATTGAGCATTATTCATATGAAAGCATTACATCTAACATATTTACACAGACTGTTTTATAATTCCGCCATCTGCATGAGCACACACAGCGCTTTCCAACTATTTGACATACATTAAACACAGTATAAGGACTCACTACAGCAATTCTACTTCAGCATTCACTGGATACCTGCACTCTGTATGAAGCTACCTAGTTTCAGACACCATGTGCTATGGAATAGATATGGTCTGCATATATCCCCAGGAGTGCACATGTTGGGATCCTGGTCCACAGTGTGGTGATGTGCACAGGGATGGCAGTTCTAAGAGGCAGAGCCCAGTGGGAAGGAACTAACAGAGTTCTCACAGGACACTGGTTGGTTCCTGAGAGAGCAAGTTGTTATAAAAGCCAGAGCCAGAACCTAAATCTCTCTCTGGTTTGTTGTCTCACCATGTGATCTCTCTCTCTCACACATGTGCTCTACCATAATGCCATTCACCGTGAGGCAACCAGACCAGCAGCATGCTGTTTGGATTTTCCATCTCCAAAACTTGTGACCAAAATAAGCTTCTTTTCTTTTAAGTTACTCAGCCTCAGGTATTTTGATATGATAACAAAAATCAAAAGAATAAACTATGGGAAGACTGCACATTCTCACAGGGAAAGCGGCCCTCAACTTCAACCACGAGAATGCAGTCCACAGAGCACTAGAAAGGTCATGGAGCCTGCAGCAGGAAGACTGCACTGTGATGAGGACCCATCACAGAATGACACAAAGATGTGTGACATGTGACAAGTGAACAGCATGCCTGAAGAGTTTCTGCAGAGAACCTCTTCAGGGTAGGCTGCATATCCCAAGACTATCTATAAAGTAACAAGAATGACAGGATATTTAATAAGAAACACACAATCTTTAAAAAGGAAAGATGTTAGAGATGGAGACCCAATGAACTGGAAAGGTGACCTACATATAGTACAAGATATAGGATGGGCTAGGTCTGATAACAGAGTACCTTCTAAAGCTGGGTGTGCTGGTGCATGCCTGTGATCTACTCAGGAGGCTGAGGCAGAGGGGAGCAATCCTAGGTTCAATTCCCAGTACTGGGACCAGGGGGGGAAGGGTGACTTAGGGAAATCCCTTCAGTTAGGGAAATGCACCCCAAAATAACTGTGATGCACGTCAACAAAGATTTTCATTAAACATATGTTATCAAAGTATTGCTCCAAACTCAAATAATCAAATCTGGAAAGCACTCAGTGTTCTTTTATCGAACATTTAAATGTAGAGCACTCAGGAACTTCCCAAAATGGCCCATAGTAATTCTTCTAAAACATGAATCTGATCCCAGTCCTCCTGGCTCGCTTCAGAACACAGGAACGCTTCATCTCTCAAAGACGAGTTTTTGATTGCCCAGTGTGACATCCTCCATCTACCAGGCCCATAGCACCTTCTCCTCTAAGCCTAGAGCATCCCAGGTTGCACCCCCCCATTTCAGAGACGCTCATCCTCCCCCAAGATATTAGGGAAGCAAGCAAGCAGCACAGTGCAGTACCTGCTTCCAAGTCTCTCCTCCACAAGTGGCAGTGAGCAAACACCAAGGCCGTCCTTGCCCAAGGCCTTCCCCTGCATCCACCCTGGAGGAGCTGGAGAGACCAGCCTTCTCACCAGCACCCTTCATACCCTGTGTTTCCTGCACAATGCCACACCAATTGCAGCACTGCCTTCTCTGCCAAGCTATTCTACCCCAGAGCCCTTCTAGATGCCCTCACCTTATCATTTATCACCCATATCCTGAACTGCTTTATGTGCTGGCTCATTATCAAGTAAGCAGCTGAGATGGCAGCCTGTCTTATCTATCTGTTCACTGTGAGGGCCTAACATGGTCACCTGCATAAGCAACTAATTGCACAATCAATGCCTGCTGGATGGAGAGATGGATAGATGGATGAGAAATGCAGAAGTACATAAAATAGAGTTGAACTCATCTTACAGCATACAGAGAAACTTCTTTATTAACATGGTTACGAAGGCTGCCATCCCAAAACATATGCAACCTGAGTCTGGTAAAAACACAGTCTTCAGAGGGCCATGACTGAAAGGAATAGCCAATCCACATTTTACATGACTTCTGGGCACCCAAGGGAGACAAAATCCATCCTGGTTCATCTGCTGGAGGACAGGGTATGAGACTACAGACAGACATTCCTGCATACTAATAGATTCCTCTGCAGCCAAGCACCAGGAGACAAATGACAGCTATTCATGGCTATTTCAAATCGGCTGAGGCTAACTGTCCTTATTTATTATTATTATTTTTTTTTTTTCATCATCAGCAACTCTGCTGACTCCTCTTTCTCTCCTACTCTTTAATGACACTTGTGGCTCAACCAAAATGACATGCTAATTGATTAACAGAAAACAAGTTTTTCTTACTGGCACATTCAATCTCAACAGGAGACAGTGGAGTGCTCACTGCTAAATAGGAAGCATGGAGTCCAAGAAGCAGGCCCAGATTCCTCTCTGTATCTATCAGAGGTGAAGACAGACTTCCCAGATCTGGTATGGTAATGACTTCTTGGTCAGGCTGGAAAATCAAGTTTATCATTAGTGTGAGAAAACAAGGCTTATTGAAAACACCAAAAAAACATATGCTTGAAATGTAGTACTCCCCAATCAGAGCACCCTGTTCCTACACCCTGTAATGAGTTTATAACACCATGCCCAAGTAACAGTTGATACTACATAAACCCTACAAGACCTAGAAGGCAGACAGCAGATGTGCAGCACAAACAACAAAGCATAGTAAATGACTTAGCCACAATGTTCCTTAAGGAAACAAATGGGTTCCAAAATGACTATACATAATGTTTCTGAAAATACAATGAATTATATTTATATACATAAAATAAAACAACAAATGTAAAATATGACAAGTATTGCTGTAGGTTAGTGAACTATGACCACACACATCAAGAAATAAATTAATTTTAACAAAAAGTAAACTCACTTAAAAAAAGAAGTTTAAAATAATCTTGAAGTTTTCCAGTTACATCAGCACAATTTACAAAGTTAATTTTCTCTTTAGCTCACTAGTTACAGTGCTTGCCTTGCAAGCACAAGGTCCTGAGTTCAATCCTCAGCACCAAATAAATAAATAAATAAATAAATAAATAATTTATTTTTCCCCTTCATAAAATGTCTTAAATACTACATTATGGCATTTAATGAATTTTATTACCTCTGGATATCTAGAAAGTCAATCCAAATACATAAACTTCAAGGCTCACAAATATGTAAGAAAGACATTTTTACCTAAGAATTATGCTTCTACATAGTTCTTCCCCCAAAAATGCATAACTCAATGTAGTAAGCCATTCTTAAGTTTCTAAAAGCTTATAAAACTATGCAGACCAAAGTTTATCATCCATTTTTTTATGTCTAGATTTCTTGCATATTGTTAATTTATACCATAAAATCTTAACATGAATAAAAAATGTAAACTGATTTATCAAAATACCTCTAAACAAACATGTTTATCACTTAATACCCCTTCAAAGGCCCAGATGAGTACTTTACAGTAAAAATTATTCTCTCACAAACACACAGAGAAGACCTCCCATGACATGGCCCATATCGTCTACGAAGGTACACAGCCTCACCTCTATATACTGGCCAACACAGAAGGCATGCATAGATTCCCGGGTGTCTTCAAACTGCAAAGCTGCTTCCAGCGCTACCACTGGGTCTTCCCCTGCAAACTGAGCTGAAATAAAAAGAAAAAAAACACAATATGACTTCAATCAATGTGCCTAGTTATATGTGAAATGGCATGTAGGAAATAAGTCAGGCAGCTGAACTCAAAAGTGAGTTATCAGGCTGGGGATTTAGCTCAGTGATTAGAGGGCTTGCTTTGCAAGCACAAGGCCCTGAGTTCGATCCCCAGCACCCAAAAAAAAAAAAAAAAAAAAAGTTATCAGAGTACAGTGATCTTTCTCACCCTCTCTCCGGTTTGCCTGGACCAACTCAGAACCTGGAACAAGTTTCAAAAAGTACTTATTGGAAGAAAAACGCATGATGATGAGAAATTCTTTAACTGTGCCTCAATTTGTTGGTAAGACAGAAACCAAAATCACAGAAACATGAAAATGTGTAGTGGC
Organism: Hystrix cristata; assembly: GCA_004026905.1. Lineage (NCBI taxonomy): Eukaryota > Metazoa > Chordata > Mammalia > Rodentia > Hystricidae > Hystrix > Hystrix cristata. Next base: position 101,606 of record PVJO010002464.1, read on the forward strand.
TAGAGCAGAACTAAACAGATCATTTATAAAATGAGCACTTTGCTTAAAAATATCACATGTAGCTCGGCATGGTGATGTACACCTATAATCTCAGCACTTGGGAAGCTGAAGCAGGATGATCACCAAGAGTTCGAGGCAAGCCTAGGCTATATCATGAGTTCAAGGCCAGTCTGAATACATAGCGAGACTCTATCTCAAAACAAACAAACAAACAAAAAAATAACACATGCCTGCACTTTTAACCATGAACTAAAAAGTATGGCCTACCAAGAATACTATTTCCTGTCAAGGACTGTGTCTGGAAATCCTTTATGTCATACACTTTCCCATCAATCACGGTCCAGAAGCCTCCATCTTTATTGTGGTTCTCCAAATCAGCTTTGCGTATAAGTGTCACTTCCTCATTATTTCTACAATTTTGACCTGTAAAAAATGATTCTGTATATACAGAAATCAAAAATCAATCAATTGATCAAATGAAAAGGACAAATTGTGTGAAACAGACAAATTACAATCACAATGGGAGAAAAACATATCTTTCTGTAACAGTAAAAACAAAAATTCTATTACATACAGAACAGTGTGGTAATGGAATAAACAAAGACACACTGCAGTGGAATTGAACAGAAAACACAGAAGTAAATGCTCACATATTTGGTCAAATGATCTTTGACAACGAAGCCAAGACCATTCAATGGAGAAAAGATAATCTTTTTACAAAGGATGCTGGGAAAACTAAATAGCCACATGCAAAAAAAAAAAAAAAATCAAACTGAACCCTTATCTTAAACTATATATAAAAACTAGCTCAAAGATGAAAACTCAAGAGCTGAGACTATAAAATTCTTACAAAAAAACAAGGAAATGTCAAAATACTGAATTTGGCAATGGTTTATTGGATATGATATCAAAAGCAAGGGAAATAATAAAAAAAATTAGTAAGCTGTACTTTATCAAAATCAAATACTTTTGTATATTGAAGGACATTACCAAGAGTAACAAGATATTTGCAAATAATGTATATATAATATACTCTAGTATAGGAGTATATTATCAACTCCTATACAACTAAATAACAACAATAAAGTCATTTCAAAATTGGGCAAAGAACCTAAATAGGCATTTTTCCAAAGAAGATATGCAAGGGATAATAAGCATACAAAAAGATATTCAACATCAGTAATCATTAGGGAAATCCAAATCAAAACCACAGTGAGATACAACTTCATACCCATTAGGATAGCTACCATCAAAAAACCCCAGATAATATCTAGTACTGGTGAGGATGTAGAGAAAAACTGAAACTCGAGTATACTGATCGTGGGAATGACACAGTCAGAGGCCACCACAGAGACAAAGGACAAACAAAATTCTTGGAACCTTAACCTGTTAATCATTAAAAATGTGATTGTGTTTTTTTCTGTGACAATTAGCAACTTGAAAGCTGTTTTAATTTTTTAAAAAATGACTTGCTATTTGTGTCTAGTGCTACCCAATAGGTAACTAAAAGCAGAACAAAGCTTGATCTTTATTTTGTGTCCTTTGTTACCACAAAATTTTGGATCACATCCCTTCTCAGCTGTGTGCGTGTGTGTGCTCGTCCATGTGTGTGCGTGTGTAAATCATTTAGAGAGTGTCTGACTAAAAGTTGGCAAAACAAGGTTGATTAGCCCTGAATTTACATAATACCATTCCCCTTCAAGACTGAGGACCCCCACAGAAGAGTAATTTCCAGGGACATCTGATTATCAGCAAGTTAAAGCCCAGCATGGACTACAGAGTGAAACACTGTCTCAAAAAACAAAAACAAAAAAGTGACTGGCTATCCTAAGGCTATTTTCCTCAGGACAATGGTGACCTCTTATTTGAAGCTCTAGTTGGATTTTTAATATAAAATGAATGCTAAAGCCTAACTTCAAGTCCACAAAATCAGAACCATGCAGAACACAGTGACTTAAGATTCAAAAATGTCAGATCTCAAAACTCCAAAAGTCCAGTATCATTTCAATTTGGTACATACTACAGACAGGGTCTACAGGGAAGTACTCAGCTGACACTACAGAAATTTCCTCTCTCACATCAATGTCTGCCTCCTGGGTTGCACCATATCTAGATACCTCAACAGGACCTTCTAGAGACACTTTCCTAGGAAACCTAGGAAAGGTTTTGCAGAACACTAATCACCTTCTAGATTCACCAACAATTATTATAAAAGTCTTCCTTAAATATAACCAAATCTGTTGTGATCTGCATTATCTTCATTTCCCTCTTATATTGCCATCAGTAGAAATGGGACAAAAAGGAGTCTTCCTTTGCAAATGTTCCTTCAAACATGAAGACAAAAATGGGTTAGACAAAGATAAGACTTCCCTTAGTGAAAGTCTTTAAAGGTTAAATGCCATACCCATTATGCCAGGCCAAGCCAACTCTTCATGATCATCCCGCTCCTTTCCTGGAGCCAAGTGGTTGAAGCGATCCAGGTGCTCCAGCAGGCCACCCAGCAAGGGGACAGCTCCAGCCTCTTGCATGAGGCCAGGATTTTTACTGAGCAGAAGTACTGTAGAGACCACTAGCTCTGGAAGGAGAACACCTACATTTAAGAAAGAAAAGTATTAGGGTTTAATTAAAAGTGCTTATCCTGAAAAGGCACTTTGTAAATTTGTTCTATATTTAAATTCTACATCATAAAATAAGGAATGCTTGTCTGTTAGCATATTTCCACAGGATTTTTTTTTGAAAGTCATATACAGTTATCAAACAGAACCCCTCTGAGTTACAAAAATATTTTCCAAGAACACTGTGTCTCAAACACAGAATCATGAACTAGAGTCTTCTATTAGGAAAAGTAAATATTTACCACTGTGCTTACCATCAGAAAAAAGCACTCAAAAATAACACTCTAATTTCACAAACTTAACTTTTAAAAAAAACTAATATTGGAATGTATTAAGATTCTAAAAGAGACAACTAATGTTTATGCTATTGGAATACAATGAAATAATCACCACTGCTCTCATTACTGACGTGCTAATGGTTGTGTACAAATATCAACCACCACCTGCATGCATAATGATATGGCTCCCACACCTGGTGGCTTAACAACAGAACTGCCAGTAGCACCAAAAAAAGAAAAAAAAAGAAAAAAGGAAAAACACAAGAGGACCAGAAAATGTATAGAGTAAATAGTATGCAGTTTAATCAGGAAAGGATATATTTTAGCTTTCCTCAGTGTTCTAAAGTAAACATGTGTCCAAGAGAGGAAACAAAAAAGGTACCAGTGAAGTCCCCTTCCACGATGCAGGCCACCTCGGCAAAGTGCCGCCAGCTAGCAGAAGCCACGCTAGCGGCCACAGGCAGTATGTCTCCAATGTGTGTACACAAAAGGGCTGTGTACTTCTTCAGCAAGGAGCCAACGCCCATTAGCTCAGGACCTTGGGGAAAGATTTAGAAAATGTTACCTTCACTACTGAAAACATACTCTGTAAACAAATGACTGTTCCACTACTCCACTCTTGTGGATGCATCTTTTGTCTATAAAAATGTTCCCAAATAGGAGCCTATGCACACTCAGTCCTTGGCTCTTAGAATATGTAACTTGAGGGACAGTGAATTTAATTATGTTGATTTTATACCCTGCAACATATAGTACCTAAAAATTTGAGTCTACCCTGAACCATATAGTCCTGAACCATATAGTACCTAAAAGTTTGGGTTTATAAATACTGAAGTCATAATTTACTTTTTAGACTTCATATCTAGTACACAAACACTTGTTTTCTTAAAGCTTGTAAACTGTTCCCAATGAGCAAAACTAGACATTTTTTTTATTTTTTATTTTTTTATTTTTTTTTGACATTTTTTCGTCTCATAAAATCTTCAACTTTCTGGCTACATGGTTCTTAATAATTCTGCATTACTGTAAGCTCTGTCTTCAAGATAGTCACCTCTTACAAACAATAAATTTGCCTATTTGAACCTAGAGGTTTCTATCAAAAACGAATGCCTAATTCCTTTTAAGAAGTATTTATAAATTTAGCTATAAAATTATCAACAGAAGCAGCAAATGCTTCTATCCCTAGAAGAAAAGGCAACATTATGGGAAGCCAGTCCCTTCCCTGGGTGCCAACAGAAAGGTGCCATCCATTCTATGTCATGTACACTGCGCAGCATGTACCTATCACCCTGTTTTAACCCTTATGGGCACACTCAAGATTATCCCAATTCTGCAGGTAAGAAATCTTAGGCCCTGTGGAAACTTAATCCAATGTCTAACAGTGTCTGACCAGAGCTGTAACTGAAACCTGGCCTTCTTCCCACTACACCCATTTGGCTTTCCTATGTGAACAGTCTCTCACTATTTGGTTCCCATGTCATGTCAGTCATTAATCTTCCATCACTAACCTGGGGATCTAAACTGAACACAAAGGGATCTATTCCTGATGTCCAAAGAATTTAAATGTGAAGCCAATGAAAGTTAAAATATTGGTAAATATAGTACAAAAATATTTGAAGTATATGCAAAATGAAGTCTCCAAAACTGGTGTACTGATTATAAGGACTTTACATATGAACACACAGAACAGACAAACCAAAAAACTTAAATAAAAAGCCCAAAACATATATAAGACGCATTCACACATAGGTAACTTACTGGAAATATCTGAAGTTTGACCAATACTTTCTCCTGGATAAAGTTTACTGATAAGTAAACGCTGAAAACGCAGTAACAAGTCCAATGAAGCAGACCTTTCACGGTTGTGTTGCTCGAAGTCCAGACATGATGAAATCCGACGGGCAACATCTTTCAACCTGGCCACAGTCTGAGAAGCAATGTTTCTACGTAAGAAAAAAATAGAATTACAAATTAAATAAGTTATTTCCATTTAAAAAGACAGGAGAAATGCCAGGTGTGGTGGCACACACCTGTAATCCCAGCACTCAGGAGACTGAAGCAGGAGGATCACCATGAGTTCAAAACCAGCCTGGGCTACATAGTAAGTTCAAGGCCAGCCTGAACTACACAGTGAGACCCTGTCTCAAACGACCAGAGGAAAAAAAAAAAAAAGACAAGGGAAGAGGGTGGCAAATCATGACATAATTAGCATCAGAAGCACAGATCACACATGGAGGCAACTTGCAGCTGGATGCCCTCCCCAAATGTGGCAGGTGTATCTGTACAATAAGCATAACACCAGCCAAAATGGAGCAGAGAGCTAGGCATAGTGGCTCACACCTGTAACCCTAGAATTGTGGGAGGCTGAGGAAGAAAGATCAAGAGTTCAAGCCCAGTCCAGGCAACTCATTGACACACCAAGACCCTCAGTGACATAACAAAATACAAAAAAAAAAAAAAAAAAGCCTGAGGGTGTAGTTCCCTGGGTTCAACCTCCAATATCGCAAAAAATAAAGAAAAAGCCTAAGCAGAGAAGCACATAAGATTCAAAAAATAAAATGATGCCCCTTTGTTTTATGAGATTGCTTCTATGGAGCCTCATGGAATGGTCCAAATTATGAGTGGATCTTCCTTAAAAAGGAATATCTCTATATAAAACTGCTCCATTATTTTTTTTCTTCAAAGCAGTATTGCAAATATAAATGTTATCCATCCTTAGGACAAGACTCACCAGGTTGTTATATCTGCCTTAGACGTCTGCCTTCAGCACCTACTCTGAGATGGCACCAAGGTGGGCCGAGCAGGGGTACCCAGGGCTCAGGGGACAGGAAAAGGAAGAGAAATGAAGTACCAATATCCCTCTACCAGCATAACAGGTGCCCAAAGAACACATTAAAAGGAAAGGAGCAGCAGCTCCAGTCCCAACAGTGTGATGAGACTTAGCCAGGAGCCATCAGCAGATGGGAAGAAAGGACAAGATCATGAACTCCCAGGAAGTACAGTTACAAGAGCAGTGAATATATCTGATTCCATATGCAAAATGCAAAAGAACAAGGGCAAGGCAACAAAGACACAGACATAGGAAGGGGACACTGCAAGTAAAAGAGTGTCACGCTGGTGGGACCAGATTCTGCAACAGCAAGCCACTGAGGTTTTGAAAGGAAAATGAAGAAGTATTTGTGTTGCACGAAGACAAATCTCAGGTCAAGGAATGCAGATTAGAGAGGAAAAGGGAACACAAGACAGGGTGCAGTCATAGAGCAATAGCCTCTGCAACAGATGAGCCAGGCCTGATCTCTGGTACTGAGAACAAAAAGGACTTAGTAGGTTACTAGACACAAAAGTCAATAGAGGGGAGACAACAGCCAAAGCAAGCCTGGCTCCAGACTGGTTTAGTGGCCAATGTATCCCAGGCAGGAATGTGCGTGGGTAGGCTGGTCAACCTGTATCTCTGCGACTGTCACCAAAAATTGGCCTGAGAATTGCTGCATAACACAAAGGTCAAGGGCATGCTTTTGGCTCCCTCTCTTTGCTTCCTAATGTTACAGTAGGTTTGCTGAGAACAGCTATCAGTAGTGACACCTGCCCCATGGCTCACACCAGGGAACTGTCAGTAGTGTTCATAAGGATAGGAGGAGAAGACTGAAGAAGCCCGGGGTTGAAAGTACTCCAGAAGCTTGACTTACACCCATGCCTAGGAAGGAGCAGGTTCTTGCCCTTGTGTGTGTGTTGCACACACAACAAAGATGAGCACACCCTGGAGTCTCCACTCCTACCTGACCTCACCTTGCTACTCCACTACCTGGTAACCCACCCTGACAATATCCGAAAGGAAGGGGCTGAGGATTTAGCTCAGTGGTTTTGATCTCCAGCACCAAAAAAAAAAAAAAAAAAAGTCCTAAAGGAGGAAATAGGTCTAGAATTCAGCATTTGGGTACACTTGAAGAAGCAAGACACTAATACCAGAAATTTTTACTTTATATCCTATCGTTAAATTTAGAACCATAATCAAAATGTTTAACTCAGGTGGGGTTCACTAATTACAAAAAAGTCAGAGCTCTTTATTTTTAAATATAACTAGTATCATGTGGCTTAATGCTACCCTCAGAATGAAGAGTTTCTCTCAAATTTGTTTACCAGCTTATTTTGGCAAGGAACAATTTCTTCTATCCAAATTTCCTAAAGAATAAAGGACATTTCATAAAATGTCTCCAAAATATCTTGTATCTTTAGACCGTTTTTCACGAACTCCATCAGTCAATTCAACACAGTGTGAAAAAATAAAATGATGCCTACCCATACCAAAGGAGAGGCATGTAACCTGTTTATGAAAAGAGCCTGGATTATACACACATGTTCTGTTAGCAAAAAGGCCATGAGTGCATTTTGCTTTTTCAATTTTCCAAAATTTTAGTGAGGCAACATATATCTCTATACTTTAGTTTTGGTCTTGTACCTTTTTAAATAGGTGCACCTTTATTATAAATCTGCTGTGGAACCAATGTGGGACACGGCTCCCCACATGCCACAGGGAGGAAAACACACTCAGTAAAGAGTAAGATACAGAAGGTGACCTTTAAGGCTGGTACCAAGCAAAAGAAAGAAGACCAGTAGTGTCCCGTAAGTAATGGAAAATTTTCTATTTGTCACAGTAATAAAAGCAAAAGAAAACACATAAAATTAAATTTAATATTCATCCCACGCTATGGTTCAGATAACTGTTTGCCAAGAGCCTATGTACTAAAGCTGTCATCCTCAGCTTAGCACTGATAGGGCGCAGTGGAACCTTTAGGGGACAAAGCCTAGTGGCAGAAAGTTAGGTTACTGGGGGTAAGGCCTTGAAGGGCAGATGATTGGCCCCCTAGCCCTCTCTTTCTCTTTGCTTCTTGCCTGCCAGAAGATGAGCAACTTTGCTCCACCACACATTACCTCGCTACAGGCCCAAAGCAGCAGACACACCAGTCGTGGACTGAAACCTCTGAAGACACTAAGCCAAAGTAAACCTTTCTTCTTTATAAGCTGTGTATCTCAGGTATTCTGTCAGTGACAAAAAGCTAACACATCCCAACACATTGAAAATACTACCATTTCAACATGAAACCAATGAAGGAAAACTACTGAGATATTTTACTTTTTTTTTTCACATTAAGTCTTCAGAAGCCATCATGTATCTAACCTGTGTGGCACAACTGAATTTGGATAATTAAAATATCATTAGAAATATTTAATCTGGTTGGGCATGGTAGTGCATGCCAGCAATACCAGAACTCAGGAGATTGAGGCAGGAGGATCAATGTAAATTCAAGGCCAGCCTGAACTAAAGAGCAAGAACCTGTCTCAAAAAACAAAAAAACAAACAAACAAAAAAAAAAAAACAAAGAAATATTTGATCTTCACTTAGACTCATGAAACGTTCAGCTGAAAAAGTAGAGTCTTAATGAGCATATTATTTCCAGTAACTGAATTAGGTATACATTTTTGGTTATAATTAATAAGTAAACAGACAGCCAGGTGTGGTGGTGCACACCTATAATCCCAGCTGAGGCAAGAAGATTGCGATGAGTTTGAGACCAGCCCGTGCTACACGGTGAGTTCAACTCCAGCCTAAACTGCATAGCAAGCCCCTATCTCAAAATAAACAAACAAAAAAGGAAACAGATAAGATAATCATCGTGTCTCAGCTACAGTAGACAGGTTCAAGTGCTAATCAACAAACTATGGTGAGCGACAGCCAAACTGGACAGTGCAGACCTACACACTCCAGTCTCACGAACAGTATGGATACAGCCCGTGACCAGAACCCAGTACCTGTTCTCTGCCAGAGACAACAGCCTACAACACAGACTCTTCAATGAAGAAAAGGGTGATCAGTAACTTAGAAAAGCACATATGGAAAAGACTTGCTTTAAAACTTGTACAAAGCACTTTAAATTTTAACCACCAAACATGTAATACCCATTTTCTCATCTGATCGTTAATTAACTCTAAAAGCAAACACAGCGTTTAATCTCCCTCCCATAGCTACCATGCTGGGCTAAGGTTCACCTGCCAAGTTAATACTAGCAGTCACAACTAAAGTTTTCTAAGGACAAATGCCAAACTCCTTCTATTACGACGGACTACATAACAGAGTCAAGTCTCTTTATTTAAATATGCTAAATATCAAAATTTATGAAATACTGATGAAGTGAAACAATCATCAGATTAGAAAAACAGAACAAAAAAAATCATAAAACTGTTTTAAAAGTGTTTACTAAAATCAATAACTGACACTAGTTTTAAAACTTCCTAGTTTAAAAATGTTACCATATGCCCACTAAATTCTAGCATTTCTGGCTACGGGGAACAAGCCCAGTCTGCCCTCCTCTCTGAACAGGCAGAGAGAGTAACAGCCTCTGCCCAGGCTCTACGTGCTCAGCTGCCCAAGCCAAACCAATAAGGCCCAGTTTCTTTAGGAGGAGAAAATATAATTGACCAGGAGCCTTAAGTTCACGTAGAACAGAGTTTTGTTTAACAAATATGCAACCATTTTTTTCAACTTCTGGCAAATTTCTTTCACAAATTACACTGCTTTTCTGTTCTTTTTGAGCTAACTTTTTAGCCAACTATGTCTGAACACTTAGGCCCTTGCCAAAGTTCGCCTCTGCTGACAGTATGAAGCTGAGTTATTCTTAACTCCTCCTTATCTGGCCTTCAAGAAGAATGCTACACTTTAGTTTTTAAATTAAAAGTTGCCATACAAAGATATAAAGATATGTACTTGTTATACAAAATTAGGCAATGATATAACAAATTTTTAAAAACTAATCACAATGATTCTTACTTCCTAACTACCTGCTTATTAATGAGGACAGGAATCTTCTTACATGTTTATTCCACATTAAAATTTTCTTCTATAGAAATTTTTAGAATATCCTCATATACTCCAACCACTCTTTTAATCTATATTTAAGAGTCTGCTCTTTACCCTGAAACCTACCCTAGGTAGTTTTCAGAGAAACTCTTCAACAGCCAAACATATTTTCAAGACTCTAGTGTTACACTTCACTAAATCAATAGGAAAACCAATAATTACCAATTAAAATATAATGTGGCTAATAACACTATTTACCGAAGAAGTTGCTGTATGAGCTGAACCAGAGGCAAACACTGTTTGCCAGAAGATTCATAGATCCCCGTATTAATAAGGTCTTTATCCAGAGGAGTCCTACTTCTATGAAATGTTGAGGCATTTGCTTCCTGTTCATCAATTTCTTTTTCCTTCTGTGCTTCATTTTTGGCTTCAATATCCTGTAATTCACAAAACAGAAAATTGGTGACCAATGATCTCATTACCAGATGTGAAACCACATTGGACTGCACCCTGACCCCAGTGCTCAGCTGTCTCAGCCTCTGTGACTGACAAACAAACTGGCACCATTGGCTCGCGCACACACACATGCACACGAAATCCCAGTGCCCAGCCAGCCACTGATGGTCTCCTGCTACCTTCCAGGGGCTATCTATGTTGTAAAGACAGGAAACAGCTGACTCACACACACACTGGTTCAAATAAAACAACAAAGCCACTCTGGGAAACTATAAACAAACGAGACCCACCAACTTCCACTCTAAATTAATTACCAAAAGAAAAACATATTCACTAAAAGAGATGTACACAGCATGATCATAGCAGCTTTGCATAGTAAAAAACCAGAAACAATCGAACACCCCAACAGAAGAATAGATAAACAATGCTATAACCACACAATGGAATTCTTCTCCATAATAAAGAAAAAAAGTAGTGACATATGCAGTGATGTTAATAAGTCTAAAAATCTTTATGAGGCAAAAGAAAGAAGACATAAGAGAAGGGTTTCATAGGATTCCACCTATGTGACACTCTCACTAGGCACCATTCAGCTAATCTGAGAGGGGAGGGAGTGCCCGCGTAGGTGCCAAAGGACACAAGGACCTAACCTCGGTGAGTGACAGAAATGATGTACATAATTAAGGGGCCACGTGTCACATTCATTCAGACATGTAAAGCAGAGCATTTTATCACATTTCAATAATACCCCAACAATATTTTTTTAATTAGTAAGATAAGAGAGTTGTACGTAAAGAAAATACTTGGACATGACCGAATTTTTGCATTTTAGTTTTGGCAATAATTCTAGTAATAGCTCTGATTTATACACAGGAGTGAGCGCAGTTTTCAATCTCAGCTCACTGCCAGTACCACTAACTGCACTGACAGTTCCCATGCGTTCAGAGGCCATACCTGGATTTCTGCAGAAATGGCTGCATTTAGTGCTGACTCTAATCCTCCATCAGCCATCAAGCTGCCCACCAGCAGATCGATCATGAATCGACGACCTGGACTTATGTTTACTTCATTGCCTGAAACTGGAAAAGCAAAGTTTGCCAATTTGAGTGAGAAACCATCTCCCACAGCCCTGCCAGAGCCTAACCCACTCCATACCCGGGCCCACCTGCACAAGGCAGGAGAGCAGAGAGCGCGCGGGCCCGCTCCTCGGCTGTGGGCAGCAGCACGGACCAGCCACTCTGCAGCACAGCCTGGGCAGCAGACTGTACAGTGCTCAGCACACCCGCACTGCTGGCCAGTGTCACCACAGTCTGCTTCAGGCTGTTCAGGAGGACACTGCCCAGACCTAAACCAAGGAATTCCGGGTCAACCTGGTGACTAATGGCAGCATGCAACTGAAAGGAGAAAAACAATTTTCACTTAGAATGCCTAAAAACATATGGCTTTTAAAATCTTATTAAAGACTCAATAAAACTTGATTTGAAGAATTATTTAAGTAAACAAAATTAACTTCTCAGTACAGGTTACATATCCCTTATGTGAAATCCTTAGGACCAGAAATGTTTCGGATTTTTGACATTTTCAATTTGGGAATATTTGAACATATGTAAGATTATCTTAGGGACTGGAAGGAGTTCCAAGTCCAAACACAAAATCAATTTGTATTGCATAGACATCTTATACACATAGCCTAAATGCAATTTTATATAGCGTTTAAAAAAATTTTGTACATGGAAATTCACAATAGCTGAATCTTGGAAGAAGCCTGTATGTCCATCAACAGACAAATGGATAAAGGAAATGTGATGATATCTATACATAATGGAATACTACTTGGCTATATTCAATGATAGGATAAATTCAAGATATCTGTAGGAAAATGGATACTCCTTGAAAACATAATTTTAAGTGAAATAAATCAGATACACAAGATTAAATACCATATGGTTTCTCTCATTTGAGTAACACAAAGCACAAATAAAGAGCAAAATGCAAGACCGATAAAAAGAAACCAGGAGATAGGTATTTTGTAAATGGGAAGGAGGCTGGGAAAAAGGAGGGAGGGGATGGGGACATAAAAAGATTTAAGATGTGTCACATACACGTACTAACTACCCTCAATGACTATAATCTTTATATATCATCAACATGAACAAAAAAAAATAATAATATTAATAGTGAAATGAAGAAAGGGGATCTAGAGACAGGGAGGGAGGTGGGGGGGGCACAGGGTTAGACTCCCTGATAATTAGAACACTGAAGGGAAAAGGGTGAGTTTAGGTGTAATGCATTCTAACAAGAAGGAAGCAAGATTGGAAGAAGTTTGGTTGTTCTGGGTGGCTCTGATTTTAAGGCAGTGCTACAGGGAGCCATGCTTACTGAGCAGAGTTTTCACCCTCTAGAAGAGAGAGGCTAGCAGTATCTCTCAACTAGGTCTGTCTCTTTCTCTCTCCATCTGCTGCTGTCTTATGCAGTTATTTCACCATATACAACAGTAAACCCAACCAAGGCTGCCTCCCTCAATGAATGCCTAGAAGCTGATTACAGGAGAAATAACATAATCCACACACCCTTACCTTCATGCAAAGCCTGACTTCTGCAATAAACAGAAATTAATTGGACCAAATTTTTTAAGCCTCATACACATTACTCCATCATGATCTTACTTTAAAATACTTTAAATGGCTCATTAGCTGTTCACCTAACAAGCTAAAACCCATACCCTTCAATATGCATGAAGAGTCATAAATTTCCAGGATATTTATAAAAGGAGCAGAAGGAAGGGAAAGTATGGACACCTGAAGTCGCAGAAGATTCAGTGTCGCCACAGCCATGCACTCTTTCTCTTGTGGCGGGGGCCAATCTGCAGTGCCGTCCATTCCCTCACTCACTTGCCGCAGCAGGAGATCCAGCTGCTCAAAAGTCATCGAGCAGATGTCCACCACAAAAGGGACACGAAGGCCGATGGACCACTCAGAACATGAGGACCAAGCGAAGCTCTATGGAAGAAACACAAGAACCTAAAATGAACCCACAAATTCAGCTACTGGTCTGTTCCACAGGAGAGACTTAGCACTCAGCATGATAAATATGCCTTAAAGTATAACTCAGTCATCCCTAATTGCCTGAATGCATGTGTACTTTCATGCTATCTAGCTCATATACTATCAGCTTACAGTTTCCTCTCCCATTTCACCAATCTCATCTCATTTTGCCACACCTAAAAAAGTAAAAAAGGTTTTTAGAAAAGTTTTTCACTCTCAAAATTACCAATACATATTAATGGATGGCAGTGTGGCTCTGAATCCACTTAAGGTGGTACAATAATAGCACTAAATATACATGAAATGTTAGGTGTACATACACTACCTTCCTCATAAGAGAGAAGAAATAATCAGCACAGATCTTGAAAAACTGAACAATATCATCAATGAATTGATCTACCAGGTATTTATAAAAAAACCTCACCCAATAATAGCAAAATAAACACACTTTTTAAGCAAACACAGAATGTTTACTATATCCTGAGACACAATACAAATCTTAAATTTAAAAGAATTAAAATCATAGTTTTTCCAGCTCAAGAGAGTTAAACTAGAAATTGGTAACAGAATGATAACAGAACAATTTCCAAACATTCTAAAATTAAAAAAAATTAATAATTCACTGTCAAAGAGCAATTCTCAAGAGAAATTAGAAAATATTTTGAACTGAACAAATATGAAAATGTATCAAAATATGTATATGTGGTTAAAGAACTACTCAAAGAAAAACTTACACCATCAAATCCTTATATCCTTATACAGTACAAAAGAAAACTCAACAATCTAGGATTCTACTGTAACTGAAGGCAGGCAGTGAATGAACCCAAAGCAAGTTAAAATGAAAAACAGTAACAAAGAAGAGAAACCTTTGAAATTGAAAGCAAAAAGCAACCATAAATTAACAAAAGTAAAAAACAGTTCTTTGAAAGATCAATAAAACTAAAAACCTACAGAAAAATGAAAAAAAATACCAATCACTAAGGAAAATTTTAGGCACTAAAATCAGACCTCTTAGAAGAAATGAAACAATTCCTGAATGTGACAAATCAAGAAAAAAAAACCACCCAAGAATAAATAGATAACCTGAAAATTAACAGACTACAGAATGAAAACCACATGATTATATCATTTCAGAAGAAAAAACATTTGACAAATGTCAGCATCTACTAATGATAAACTTCTCTAAAAATTAAGAACTGTAGGAAACTGCTTTAATCTGATAATAAGGCATCTACAAAAAAACCCATAGCTAACACAGTAGCTGATGGTAAAAGACTAAATATTCTCCTCCTCTAATCAGGCACAGAAAAAGGGTGCCCATTTTCACCACTCCTACTCAACATCACCTAGAACTCCTGGCCAGAGGAATAAGGCAAGGAAAAGACATAAAAGGAACACAGACTGAAAAGAAAGAAAAAAGAAAAATGTCTCCATATACACACAGTATAAATATGAAGAAAACTACAATGAAGGTCATGGAACTAATTCATGGTTTGGTAGAACTACAGGGCATGAGGTCAACACACAAAAATCAATGATATTTCTACATGCTAGCAATGAGCACATGGAAACCAAAATGGCACAAGTTACGAAACTAAACTATACACACAGTACCTGGGCAGGCCCACAGGCAATTCCAACTATGTGTTTGGTGTCCAGTCCTGGCAGCGCAGCAGGTTCTGGCTTAGTCACACGCAAAGTGTCAAAGTGCTGGCACTGGTCATTGCTCCCCCAGCTATGCACCTCGCTGTCCTCGGTCAGAGCCAAACAGTGGGTGGAGCCTGCAGCCACATCAATCACCTTCTTCCCTATGAGAATAGAGGGATATAAAGCAGCTTTAAGCCTACAACTTCTGTCCAAGAAAAGATACTTGCTCCTGGGTCAGAAGGTATTTAATAGTAACTACGTAAGGATAACTTGTTCCTTTAATACTAACCACAATTCATTTGCTTTGAATACACTAATAAAAATCATGTTTTATCAGCCATAATTTGTGAAGACCCGTAGCCTATAAATAAACTATAGCTAGGATCTGCTGTTCATTTCTCCTCCTTGTTGATTTTCATTCAGAACAAGATCAGAGTTAACATTTTTTAATAATATGAAGTAATTCATTAAAGATCCCAGGGGACAAAGTGGAATAAGAATTTAAAACTTCACATCCCTAGCCTTATTCTTGTAAGATGAGACTCATGTTTTAGATAATAATAATTTTTTTGAAGATGTATGGACTGCTTCTGAAATTAATCAGGAAGATTATAGAAATGGGTTTAATTCCTTATCCCTCTTCATTGCTCAAAGATTTTGGTGGATTAGAAAGAATCTACTTAAAGTGGTAGCACATAGGAAGCTAAAATTTTATGATAAGTACTTCTATAGACTCTTTTCATCAGTTCTTATAAGAAATTGATCTCCAGATGGAAAGAATTTTTTTAACATTCTTGGCCACTATATTGTCACAAATTTTCACATATTAGTGACACAGTGTATTTCTCTGTAAGGGTTAGATCAATTCTTCAGCCCTAGCTGTAACTATGCAAAGCATACTCCTCACTAAGGAAGTTTTCTTAAAAGACATCAATTTTTCTCCCCAAGCTGTATGATATAAAAACTTTAACAACATTTTTTCTATTTAAATAGTATTAGCAAAATATTATATTTTTCCTTTTTAGTGAATCTAACATAGTCCACACAAGGAGCATTTCTGAGCAATGTCAACATATAATTCTGGTGAAAAAGTACTATAATAAGAACAAATTCTATTCAAAGAGTCTACCACACATTACCAACAACAACAAAACTACCTACAGTAATTTAAATACACTCGTGCGGTAAGTAAGCTATTTCTGTACCTAATGAACTGAAGAAGCCGATTTCCCTTATTAATGGAGAAGATAAACAAGAGGGAAGTGAAATCCCATTACAGCTCCACAGCTTAGAATAAACTGTGTTACTCTACAACTCATCTCAGAAGCTCAGAAAATAATACCTTATGAGCACACAAGCCTCCTGGGGACCAAGCTATTGATGTGCTTTACCCTGAACTGACGGGGAAAGGAAATGGCAAGCCTCACTTAAATGCCCCACTTCCAAACCCCCTGATAAAGAAGCCAAAAAAAAAATAAATGAAGAATGAGCACAGGATCCACCAAACTTTACCCTTGCACCAAATGCAACCACACACCTGTTTCTGTGAATAAAATGTAGGAACACAGCCAGACCCATTTGCTTAAAATACCTACAATCTCGCCCTTTAAGAAAAAGTCCCCCCATCCCCAAACTAAGCAAGATACTAAAGGCCCTCACCTGATGTGCCACCCACCAACGTCCCCTTCTTCCCTACTTTCTTGTCAGCTTGCCTTTACTTTCCCAGGTCTCCACTAGGATGGAGCTGACCTATACCTACCAGCCTAAGCATATGGGAATACCCTGGTTTCCCTTTTCAGAACTTCATCCTATGACCCAATCATCATGGTTTTGATGGCACCCCTGCAGCATTTTCATCCTTAGTAAGAGTGTCTGTAATTAGCACTTCAGCATATTCTCAAAGGAGTTCCCATCCTCTCTGCTCCCACTGCAGAGGCATCTGCATGCACCAAAAACAAGCGCAAATCAGACCACCCCAGGGAAACCTGATTCCGCCTCCTACGTGGGCCCACAGAACAATGCATGTCTGTGGTCCCTGCAATGTCTGCATCCTAAGTACACATGACACATCAAGAAGCAGCTATACTCCCTGAGCCCAGCTTCCTGAGTGATGAACTCTCCAATGTTAGAAAAACTGAGTGGGTTTCAAATTGAATTTAGTGAGACTAATTCTAGGCCACTTTTTAATGTAGACAAACCACTTTCCAATTATTATCTATACCTAGTGAGTCACTATCAAATTTCTAATAATAGGTCACTCATGGAATGTCAGGTTAAGAAAAGTCTGCAGTTTAAAAGAATGGTAAAGAAGCTACCCCACAGGGTTTTAAAAGTTTACATCTGTACTCACCTTGCAAGCCTTCCAAAAGTTTGGGATAACGAACATGTTCCTCTGTTCCATGCCCAAGTCTCTGATTGTCACCTTTTCCCCAAGAGTAAACTTGGCCATCTTTTGTCAAAGCAATTGAAAACTGACTTCCACAGCGGACTTTGACGACATCTAAATCTTGAAGCTTTTCAATCAGCTTTGGTGTTTTGCAGCCATCACTACCACCTCTGCCCAATTTCCCATAGTCACCATCTCCCCAAGACCACACTTGTCCTAGAAAATACAAATGTATTTAGCTAAAAATACCTGTGCCTTTCAACAGACATTTTTAAATGGTTGAAAATTATATAACCAGTAACTCACACAAATCTAGATCACCAAAGTATATAGTTTATACCACACAGGAGGGTACTGACCAAATGAAATGTAGTTTATACTAAAGATTTTAAAAGAAGCAATTAAACAGGGAAAAGGTGGATTATTTTGCTTTAATTAAATGAAAAACAATGTCCTGACTTTTACTTGTTTAGGCTCAATGACACTGCTTCCACTAAATCCTGAGCACAGAACAAAAGCTCCACTGCCCCTTAAAACACCAGAACAGGGCTGTGGTCCACTGACCCCTCTCCCCACCACCTGAATACTTCCATCCCCACCACACCCACACAGGTCAATGTTCCACTGTGTCTGTTCCCAATCACCTTTGTCAGCGTATGTATACGCAAAGCTGCAAGAGTGGGTATACTTTCAAATGCTTTGGATAAAAGCATTCTGTTTACACAGCCCAGCTGAAAACACAGCTCACTGTATTTTCAGTGAGCTTATCACCCTAGGTCAGACTGCACAGGGTGGGATGCTTTTACTACACCAGTGGTTTGAAACCTAATAGTGCAGCAGGCACATTTCCCTGTAAGATTTGCATCAAAGAAACACCAGTGTGAATAGACAATGTCCACAATCTTATTTATGACAATTTAGTCAACACTGTTACACAGACTGAGCATGATTTACCACTGGGAATGAAGAGTGGCTGAACTTTAGGGAATGTATTACTAATAAGCAGAGGTAATTCAGAACACCAATTATTCCATTTAATTCTCATTTTTAGATAGAACATAAAATATCTACTAGCAGCTGTCTGGCTTATTCTGGGCCCCTTCAATAACTTAAAGGTGGATGCCAGGCAGGGCAGCCTCACAAGATTCACTTTATTTTTTTTTTATAATCAATTTTTATTTTATTTTATTTTAAACCAG
>PVJO010002464.1:120183-143331 GCA_004026905.1 Hystrix cristata
TTCATTACATTAATTCTGTACCTATACATGATGTATCTTGGTTCTCCCCCCTCTCCCCCCCTCCCCTCTGCACCCTCCCTCCCTATTTACAGCAGGTTCATTCATCATTTTCCATATTTTCCCTTTCCCCTCTTTTTCCCCTGTTGCCTTTCTGCTTTTCCCCTTCTTTCTTTCTAGTACTTCTCTCCTCTGCTCACCAGGAAATCAGCCGTTAGCATCTTCCAGAACCTGCCCAGGGCAGTGTAAGCACTACATACCGTTGTCAGTCACAGCCAGAGTCTGGGCATCTCCACTCCCACATGCGACGTCAATGACCTTTAGTCCTTTAAGCCCAGCTACCAGCACTGGAATGGCCTCATCTTCGCTAGAACCTTTAAACAGACATGACCACCATTACTCAAGCCCTCTAGGCCAGACACCCTGACTACATCTCATGCTCCAGACAATGGACATACCATGGCCCAGCCGGCCGTAGTTCCCGCGGCCCCAGGTATACAGCTCCCCCTCTGCAGTGATGGCCGCGCTGTACGTGCTGCCACACGCTATGTGCACCACGTGCTTCCCCCCCTGCTTCCCTGAGAAGGCAGAGATCACCTTTGGCTCCTCCAGAGGCCTGTGGCAAGAACAGAACAGATATGAGTGTCCTTCCAGGCACTTCCCAGTGTTGGCTGAGAACATACATCATCTGCACTAGACTATTATAGACTACTGAGGCAGCTTCACCTTTCAGGGAGCATATGGAATAACTAAGAACCCAAACACTAAGACTGCCAACACCTCTGTTAATCTGGAACCCAACACCATGCACAGCATCCAGCAGGAATATCAGAACAGTTTCCATTAGAAACTCATACATGAAAGCCCACAGCAGCTCTATTTACAATGCCCCAAACATGGTCCAGCAGCAGCAAAGAGGAATAAAGGCCAAATAAGGATGGCTTGCTGAACTCTATGTGAAGTGAAAAATGCCAGAAACAAAATCCTTTAAGGCCAGCTATAAAATCCTTTAGTTTTACAACTAAAACTTGATTTATACTGAATTTTTAAAAAGGCAAAATAATATCAATAGAGGACAGATCAGAGATTTCCAGGAGGTGGAGATGGGGAGCACAGATCAACTGCAAAGGTACAAAAAGATTCCTGGGAGCAGTGGAGACGCCCTCCATCTTGACTGGGGTGGTTCTAACAGTATGAATTTACCAAAGGCAGTTATACTCGACAAACTGATTTATGTGATTATATGCACATTTTATAAAGGGGGGTGGAGATTAATATATACATATATATGTACACACAGTATATTTATGAAATAAATGTGGACAAAATGAAGCAAGCGTGTTTTACTAATGCACACTGTAATCTACATTTTACAAATGAAGTATGAGGAAGCAAAGAGTAGTAGAAAATTCTGTTCTTATAATCTAGAATATGTCTCCTATGATGAGTAACACTTTGAGAACGTGTGCAAGCCCATCTGCCCTCCCAAAGACAGTTTACTCGCTGTGTGACCCTCTAGAGGAATAGACTCACACAGTGACCTCAAAGACTACTCAGCACAACTTCTCCCTACTTGTTCAGTTCAACTTTCCACTTCCCCAAAAGATTGTCTCGAACTCCTGCCATCAGCACCAATCTTTCTCCTTCCTTGAACTCCTGGAGCCAGGGACAATTTACTTACTCTAGCATGTCATCTCAGCTAAGAGTTGTTTTCTGAAGAAACATTTAGACCTAGTAAACTAGAAATACCATCCTCTGCTCAGTGCCTCTTCAACACCACGTGTCCTGTACCATTTGCACTCCCTTCCCATAAGAGAGCAACAAAAACAACTCTGAATTCCTTTGTGGGTTTTTGTTGTTTTGTTTTTGTGGTACTGGGGAATGCACACAGCCCTTTTTCTATTTTCCATTTTGTGATAGGGTCATACTAAATTGCCCCACCTGGGTTTGAACTTGAGATCTTCCTGCCTCAGCCTCCCAGACTGCTGAGATTATAGGCCCAGTTTAATTCCTTTGTTTTTCTACGGTAAAACTACAGTTTGATAACTTTTTTTTTTAATCCCTCTCAATCCTGCCACATTTAGAGTTTTTCCAAGCTCTTGTATGAATAATGTACCATATTTATCACTCTGCTTTTCCCCTACTTTGGGATTCTTCATGGGAGATGTTCTGAGGTATAATGGCTCCACCTACTTATACCTCCTGGTGTCAACAGGCCACATACCTCCCAGTCTCCTCTTCAGACATGGAGGCAGGCAGGACTACAGTCATTTCCAAACCTGCTCATGACTCTGACCACACAAAGCCAGCCTGCTGGGTTGGCACACACATGCAATTTCAATTTCTACCAAATGCTAAGGGCTTTCCCACCAGGCTCCATTCACAACAGCAAAGTAAAAAAGGAGTTCTGATCTGATCATTCCACAGGAACTGGCAGAACTCTCACTTTTATAATAGAGCATTTATAACAACCACTTTCTGTTTTGTTTTTATTTTCTTAGAGTAAGCAAAAGCTGCCACCAAATACGAGTAAGAAACTGTTGATCTTTCTACCTGTGAGAATATGGCTCTAAAGAGGGGGGGACTTTATTGGTTGGAGACATGTGAAGTGTATATTAATGAAGGGACAGCATGTGGATTGTCTTTAGAAAATATGACGGGGGATGCTAGTGCTGGCTGTTGCTGCAAGTGGGGGAGAGAGCAATAGGGCTGATTTCCATCACCCTCTACTTGTAGACCAAGTTTGAGGCATCATCGAGGGTAAACATACAATGGTATCCCTCTCCATTTGAGCTCTACATGCTAGAGCAACTGGAATACACCCTGACACTTTGCTTTTCCATCCTGTTGTGGATATGACCACACAGAAAGCCAATATTTACTTGCAGGAAGGAGGGGTACGTACACGGTGTCCCCATGGCCCAGCCGTCCACCGTCCCCACATCCCCAGGAATACACCTCTCCAGTGGCAGCCAAGGCCAGGTAGTGGTGACCATCAGAGTGGGCAGCAATTTTTACAATGTTTCTGGAGGCAAGACCTTGGACCAGTTGTGGGGCCTAAAAGGGTAAAAATGGGAAGAAAATTAGTGATACGTCTAAGGGTAATGAAAAGAACACAACTCTTCCCATTCATTTCTCCATCCTGAATAAACCTGCTCTAACTGAAAGACAAGGAGCCTTCAGAGGGGCCAGGCCAGTTCTCCAGCACACCCTTCCCAACACCAGCAGAACAGGCAACCTCTAAGCTTCTGAGGCATGATCAGTGCTGGTGCTGGACAGTACAGGCTGCCCCTATGCAAGAGTGACACGCAGTTCTCCTTTAATGAGAATATACATGTTCCAAGGTGCTATCATCTCACTCAGACCCACTCCCACTGGCCCCAAAGGTAAATGAGCTTATACATAAAAAGGTGATTTACAAATAAAAATTGTGATCAACAATGGGTTTCACTATAAGGAGTTCCTGATCTTAACACCTCAAAATCTTGACAATAATGGTAACAATGGCGACTGTTAAATATGACTAATAACACACAATTAACGGATGCTGATCAGTGACGTAAAAGACCAGACTCTGTGGCATCTGCAACACAGATTCTGCTCGGTGAGGGAACCACACAGGCACATCACCCACAACACCTACCAGCGTGTCGCTGTTGTAGGCCTGCGTATACACACGGCCATTGCGGGACAGGATTAGGAAGCGCTTCTCTGCACATGCAATCTGCGTGACCCCCAGGTTGGCAAGGCCTTCACACTGGATTGGGCCAATCACATTGGCATAGTATTTCCAGCCTATTAACCCCCAACCTATGACCTCTTGCAATGATCCCTGTAAGACAAGAAAGTAGGTAAACATTTTCCTATAGCAAGAAAATGTTGAGTAATACCAACATACTATAAGCTGAAAGCAAAACAAGGAAAGAAAGTAACTGATTCAAAACATAAAAATAGAACATTCCATATTACTTCAGTTAACAGGAAATACAAAAGTGAATGGGTTATTTTTCTGTAGTACTTCTTTATAACAAAACCCATTAAAAAGCAGCACCAATGGCTCTTCGACATATTTTTAAATGCTCAAATCACATGAGGATATCATTTTGTCCTACAACAAAGCAAAAACTCAAAAGTCTAAACACAAACCTGGGTGACAAGCACCCTTACAGATCATGGTGAAAGGGACCAAGCTGCAGAGAAGCAACATGGAGATAATAAGCCCACCCTGGGTCATCTCACGGGCAGGGACACACACCTGCACACACACAGAGGAACACATGCACCACATCAGTCACCATGGCAATGTCTGGAGAGCAAAATTTTGGCAATAACCTAAATGTTCACCAACAAAAGACTCATTTCAAAAAAGAAAGATACATTCGCACATGGCATACTAAATGTTTAAAAACTGAGAAGCTCTGTTTGACCCACAAAGCTTTCTAGCTTTTATGTTCAGTGAGAAAAATAAGCTACATAATAAGCTAACATGCTACCACTAATATGTTCATTCTAGAGAAAAACAAAAGTTTTGAGAGGCGTCTACAAAAATGAAAACAAGCAGTGGAGACACTAGATCAATGGAGGTCAGGGGAGGAGGTGACAGTGTGTCTCTGTGTATTTTTTTGATTTTTAAACCATGTGACTATATTGTTTAGTTTTTAAAATATGATCGTAAAATTTAATAAGCAGTGTTCATATTAAAAAAGAGAAACCTGAATTCAAAAATCAGGATTACTCTGTGACCCAGACGAAGTTCACCAACATTCCAAATTTTGTTTTTCTCATGGATGCATTGAAGGAAATTCATGATGATCAGGGAAGACCATGTATGTGAGGTCTTCGGTGGGCTGGCGCTCCCCAGGCACTCTCCATACAGCTAGATCACTACTATCACCATTACCACTACAGTACATATATAATATATAAAATATAACTATACTGTCATTATTACTCTATCCAGCATGACATACTAAGATAAGTCATGTTCAGAGGATATAAAAAAGGCTATGGGCTGGGGATGTAACTCAGTGGTAGAGTGCATGCTTAGCATGTGTAAGGTCCTGGGTTTGCTCACTAGCAGTTCTAGCACCAGAGGAAAAAAGTTCTGGAACCTCCCTGCAGAAGGGAGAAAAGCGTGTAGTTACATGGATAAAGGTCACCTCTCTGGGGGCCCCACTCTGGGTCCTTAAGCCCTTTGTACCTCAGCTTCCTCATCACTCACTCTGACCCTGACAACATCTTAAACTATAAACATGTTTTAAAAAATGTAAGTCAGCTTGCACCACTAATAAGAGAAGAAGTAAGTCTTACACATGCACAGTCTGAGAATCTGGGAGTATACCAACTACAGAACATACAAAGAATACTGCAAAAAGGTTAGGGTACAGCTCAGTAGGAAAGCACTTGCCCAGTATGCGCAAGGCCCTGGGTTCAATCCCCAGCACTGCAAGAAAAGAAAGAAATGTCACTTCAGCACATACCTTATGAGATGTCGGGGAGCTACACAGAGGAGGCATACAAGGTGTAGCCAGGCGGTCTAAATGGGCCATGACGACAACTGCCGTTTGTCTTAAATCAATGGCAAGCTCACTGTCTTGAGGAAGAGTAAGATACCTCAGGAAACTCTCATTGGGACTCAGAGGGCCAGATAAAAGCTAGATTAAGTAAAGCAAACAAACATATTCAGAATGATGGAAAAAAGTAAAGTAATACAATTAGCCTCTAATTCCTCTTTACATTTAGTACTTCAGTTATGTATTAACTGTAAATTTTATTTTGGCCATCAAATGACAATACTGATGATACAATTACAGTGTACATCTATACATGTATAAACTTGCTGTATAAATGTACATAACACTGATTGTACATGTGTATACTTACTGCACTACACATACACTGAACCATATGTGCAAGCTCCCCATGGCTTAATAATACAGCTAAACTACCCTACAGGCATGCTGCCCCTAGAACACCTGAAAGAACACAAAACAGGCTCTGCAGAATACAGCACAGCACCTCAACTTCATTTGGACAACTAAAAACAAAAATCTCTCGTTTTAAATTGAATAATGCCCACTTTAGAGAAAAACCTAATTTTATTTTCAAATGAAGTCATAGTTCTAATTCTTCCAAAAGCAAAGTAGCCTTATCATTTAAGAGTGCCAAATAATAGGTAAATTAGGCCAAAGCACGATAAAGGAATGGCTCTCTTTCTAGAAAAGAAACAAACCCAAAACACACTTGTAAAGAGCAACAGTTCTGGTGTTCCAGCCCAGACCCAACACCCTTCCCCTGACCCAGGTCAGCCTCCTCACTGGCAAAGGGTGTGGTTGTGACTAAAAAGACACAAATCAGGTAATGTACCTCATGTGCTGCTAAAATAAACCTTTTTTCTTTACAAAGAAGACTACCTCATGAATATTTCACTATAGCAATGCAAAAAGATCATACAGCATGTAAAACTCACTCCCCTTCACAGCCAAGCACAGAACGGCAGCTGCTACGAACAGAGGCACTAACTCACATACCTGAAGTTCTCAGCAGTGAGAAGGCCACATGCTCAATATGGCAGTAGACAGGTCTAAGAGTACAAGGGATCCAAGTCAAGACATCCTCTTCCTTCTTAAGACACACAATATAAAAGCAGAGTCCAGGGCTATAGCTTAGAGTTGACTCTGGCCACTCACTGCCATATGGAAGAATCCTGATGGCTCAGAGGATGCTCTGCCTTGTCAATTTAAGGTACACATGATTTCCCGTGCCTGCCCCATCTGACTCTCGGCTGTCATCAAATACAAGCACCTCCCAAGACAACCACTGCCATGGACATGCACTCTGGCCTTGCATATACAAGCTTAACTCTAACAAATACTTATGTTAAACATAAATATACTCCCTAAACACCAAGTTCCACATGATGCTTACGTGTATGTCCCCCTCGGCCTGTGGTATGTCTTTGCTGCCAATGATGCTCTGGAATCTCTGCAGCAGAGGAAGGAGTGGGGCGCTGGTGCCCTGGGCAGACCGCTCATTGTCAGTTTCCTGAGCCCCACTGTCCCACAGTTGAAGCAACAACAGGATGGCAGACAACATTTGGCTAAGGAAGGAAAGATATTTATTCTCTAATAAAAACAAATTAACTTTTTTGCTATGGCTCATCAAAAATAAAAACAAATAGCTAAATAAAAGTGAAAGAACACTAACTAAAATAATGTCATGCAAACAATTTTTGGCAATAAAATCTCTGAATCAATACCAAGATTTTATCACTAGATATCCACCATCTGCTGACAAGAAACATAAAACCACTTAAGACATTCAAATAGTACTTTCTTCTACAGGAAATTTCTAGGATCTTAAATCGATGGAATAAAAATAATTATTTGAGAAAAACTAGGAGAAAAAATAGACTAGGCCCTAAATGATTAAAGAACTAAGCATAAAAAGGGAAGTGAAGGCCAGGCATGGTGGCGCACACCTGTAATTCCAGCACTTGGGAGGCTGAGACAGGAGGATCACCTCGAGTTTAAGGCCAGCCTAGGCTACATAGTGAGTTCAAGGCCAGCGTGAACTACATAGTGAGGACCCTGCCTCAAAAAACCAGAGAGGCGAAAAAAAAGTGAAGAAAGCATAACTGGACCTGGCTTTAGAAGAAAAGTCAGGGCCCTGGCACATGGTTCCCTAACTAAAGAAGACCATACATTTGCTGCAGCCACAAGTGGTGCAATGATATGCCACATAATGCAACAGGTGTGTAGAGACGCAGGCATCTCAGGGAGTTCTTGGGGCCACTCACCTCAGTGTGCCTCTCTGCACAGCCAGTTCCAGCAGGATGGCCAGGGCCAAGTGCTGGTCCTGCAGGGGAACACCTCCCGGACCTTTGGTGCCTGGTGTCCCCTGAACATCCCTACGGTGACAGCAATGGAAGGAAGACTTCAATATTAGTGACAGCAGCACACTTAAAATCATATGCATACATTAACTATGTTTTCTCTCCCAGAGAAAGACATGTTTAATATTCAAAATCAGGTTTCTGAGATTTGCTATATAAATTTGCTCAGAAATCTTAAAATGTATAATTAATTTAGAAAGGAGCGTGCGCGTGTGTGTGTGGTGTGCCTGTGTGATTGCAGATGGTGCTGTGGATTGAACCCAGGGCCTCCTGCATGCTAAGCAAGAGCTCTATTACTGAGCTACACCCCCAGCCCTTAAAGATATATTTTTATTAAAAGTATTAATATAGATACTCTATTACACTACAAAACACATTCCAAATTTTGGAAGCACAAAGTTTTATCATTACTCAAAATATGAGTAGGAAAATGTTTAGACATGCTTCCACTTCAAAACAAATTCAAAAACCATAACAAAATGCACAACACTCAAGACTAAAGTTCTTATTTCTCGTCACAGTGATTCACATTGTAAAAACTAGAAAGAAAATAAATAAATAAAAACTAGAAAGAGCAGTTAATATGCTATAATTTGTATGTTAAACACCCCCTAAAAGCCCATGTGTTAAAAGCTTGGTGGAAGAGAGATGCTGAAGATCAATCCCGGGGCCTCACACATGGTAGCCAAGAATTCCATCATTGAGCCCTCCCACAGCCCCAGCTTAAAGGTTTTACTCTTGAATAGTAGCTGTTCATTCCCATATTATCTATTAAAACTTCAAACTGAGCATCTCCTGTCCCTAAGAACAATGACTGGCTCCTAAGTATCACCAAGAGGCATACAAAAAGGACTCACTTTATCAATTTTCCATCAAGTGCTACAAGTAACAGTTTATACTAAATAATTAAATACAAAAATAAATACATAAGAAAAGCATCTGTAATTTCTCATTCCATTCAATGCGACAACTTCCTAGGTTAAATAAGAGTATTATAAATCATCTGAAAAGCTGAGAACCAAAATGTGGAATCACAGAGCTGAGGGTGTACTGGAAGCTGAAGTGAGACACCAACCTAAGAGGTTTCTTAGCTGTAGAGAGAGGGGGTGAGAATGAGACACAGCAGGAGATTCGTCCAGGAAGGTATGAAGAGACAACTCACCCTGTCACGACGGACCTGAGGAACCTGGTTGCTCTTTCTACCACCTCCAGCCACACAGAGGACACAGAGCTCTCGTCAAAGAGGGACGCCTCGGGCAGAGCTCGTAGGGCATCCAGGGACTCCTGCAACAGCTCGCTGCAGAGGTCCGCGTCCTCACCTAGGCACATGTGCATTCAGAGGAGGCTCTCCACCCTCAAGCAGTGCTGACTTGAACAGCGCCCCTTTCCTGCTGCTCCCCACCCAGGGTGACAATATATCACTGTCACTGCTCAAGCCCTTATTTAACAGACCCAAATTTCACAAGGCTGTCTCAAAGTCTGCATTTGATGACACTCAAGTAGGCAAAAGAGACTGAGTATCCCTTATCCGAAATGCTTGGGACCAGAAGTGCTTTGAATTTCAGCTATTTTGGAGATTTTTGAGTATTTCCATATATTCTAAAACCTCTTGGAAACGAGACTCAGGTCTACACATGAATGTTATTTGCTCCATATACACTTATACACACAGCCTGAAGTCAATTGTATGTAAGATTGTTAGTGCACCTGCATTATGAATGACTAGAACCCATTACATGAGGCCACGTGTGGAATTTTCTATTTGCAGGGTCATATCAGTGTCAACAGTCTGGGGTTTTGGAGCATTTCGGATTTCAGATTATTAGATTTAGTATGCTCAACCTGTACTAACACCTTGTTCTCCTAGAAATAAATCAGGGCTGAGGCATTCAACAGTGGTACTGACTAGGGCAAGGGTAGTAAAGTAGGCAGGGAGAGTTGCACACACTTTTTAAAAAAAAAAAAAAACATAGACCTGAAGTCGAACATTCTGCAGCCTCTTGTTTTACAAACGATGAAACTGAGACCCAGAAATCATATAGGATCAGTCCAAGGATGCATGGTTGCAGACTTGATTGTGGAAGTCAAATCTCTTCATGTATTAGGAAAGCAGAAGACATGCTTGACACACATACCTGATCGCCAGGCCCTTCGTAAGAATGCAAAGGCAAAGGAAAGCGCTGCTCGGGATCCAACTCTGGCAAGTCCTTCCACCCCTCTGCCTGTGGGCCGGGAACTGCAGATACACACAGGGGTAAGGAGGATAATGGTCAGTCAAAGAAATGCGAAGATACCAAAACAAAACAATAAATAATATGGGGGGATTTGGACCACAATGCATCCAATACTTTTCTTTAGATGGTAGGATTGTAGCTGATTTTTAGTTTCATTTTTGAAATCTTTTATCAAATTTCCTTTATAAAAGGAAAAGTTTTTTCTTTAAGAAAAAGAAAATATATTTATAAAGATTTGGGGAAATGTTCATGAAATGACCACATGGAGAGGTATTCTAGTTAGGGGGAGACCAACAATAAATAGACAATAAACAAATAAATACATAAATGGGAAAAGAGGAGACAGAGAACAAAATCAACACTGACGACCACTCCCAGCTTGGCTGCTCTCATTTTCAATCACCAGTATTTTAGACCTACTTGCTGAAAGGTCTAAAATCCCTATGCACTTACCTTACTCCCTTACCCGACCTGCAGAGTTCCCTCTTCTGAATGTAGGGCTTATTAACCATCCTCACATGTCTTTTTAAGTTTTTTACTATTTAGAAATGTTAATTTAACAAGTCATGGTTTCATTTTGTATTTTGTTAAAAAAGTTCTACAAATGGTATACCATAAAAATCATCCTACAAAAAATTAGAAAAAAGGCTAGAATATAAAAATGCATGTACAAATGTAAACTAGATTGTGCACAGCAAGTTAATTTTATTTTCTAGGTCTATATTCACACACAAATGTGTAGTATTTCTACTACAAACTCAACAGTAATAATAATAATCCAGGGAAATGGTACTAAAAATAGGTAATGACACAGAATGATGTCCTCAACATACAAGGTGACATTATATTAGAAGTAAAGATGTGGGCCTCAGAGGGTTGCTGGGCCTGTAGGTTGCTATATGGATTCACATGCATCATGGAATGCCTGAAGAGTGAATGGGGAATGCTAGGAGGAGATTGGCTGCTGGCTACCTAGAGGGGGGCACTAGTGCCCAGGAAGGAGTCTTTCCTTCTGAACATGGAAGGTGCCCTGGGTTCAACCCCCAGTACCACAAAAAATAATAATAATAATAATAAAAATTAAACACAAATAACAATGCTTCACCTTTGGAATATGTGTAGAACAACTGCTTTAGAATTATCTGCAGTACATAGGATTTCCACCTCCTACCCCTTTTTAAGAGGCTTGATGAAATGATGGTAGCTTCATCTTTTGAAGGTAAATTTAATTTTTTGGAACCAGTCAAAACTAGTCAGATCCAAGACTGATGAATATGGTAGACAGTGAGTGAGTTAAAAATAAGAAACACTATAATAAAATTTACTTTATGTCCATGGCTCACCAGTGCATTTTGTAGAAGTCCTAATTATTCTATGAACAATAAGTTCATGTTCTTTCAAGGTAACTATAATTTTTAAGAATACCTGTAGACATAAATTCTCGTGTATTGGTTAAAGAAATCAGTCTCAGTATTTGATCATCCTGGATTGTTTTAAGTATTCCTACATAACAAAAAGCAGCACTGCATTTGAGGTCATATTGCTGGTGCTTAGGAGGTATATTTGGTTTCAACTTCTACTCTGCTACTTACTATCTGTGCAACCTTAGACCAGTTGTTCTACATGGATGTACGAAAGCTTTCTTTCTAGTAAGTGAAGATAACAGCATTTAAAAAGAAAAAAAATATTATAAAATTAGAATGCATTATAGGAAACAGTCCTTAAAACAGAAAGCACATGTGCTAAATGTGTTCAGAGAAGCTGGGAGGACTATCCCAACATCTGCCCTTGGAGAAAGCTCCTCCAGGAGACAAACTGAGCTGGAGTCCCCTCAGGCATCCAGGACTTTGTCCCTGGAGGAAGAGTCCTACAGCCCTCAGCCTGCACAGTGTAAGAATCACTAACTGTCCCGTAAGTGGCTCTCCATTTTATAGATGTTCAAGAAAAAAACAGAAAAGGCTTGGACGCACCCCCATCCACACCAGTCAATTATCCAATCCATAACTAGTTCCACAAAAAATACAAAATATACCACTATACAGTAGGTTGAGAAATAAGGAAAGGAAATCTATAGAAATTTAGAAGATGTCACTATACATGTATCAGAATAGAAGGGATGACACCAAGTACTGACAAGGATGTGCAGAAACTGAATCACTCATACGTTACTGGTGAAAATGTAAATTGAACAGCGACTCTGGAAAACAAGTGTGGCAATTTCTTACATTATTGTACTTCACAGTGATGTTGAAACCTAAATACAACACCCAGCAACTGCACTCCTGGACATTCATCTCAGATGAAACTTAACACGTACACAAAGACCTGTGCATGAATATTCATGGAGTTTCATTTGTAACATCCCGAAACTGGAAACAACTGAAACAAAATGGACCACTACTCAGCAACAATGATACAAGCAACAAATTAGAAGAATCTCAAGGGAATGATACTGAGAGAAAAAGCCAATCTCAAAAAGTTAGAGATTTTTAGTGGTTGTCAGAGGTTAAGGTGGACAGAGGAGGAAAAAGATAATTGGGGCATACAAGAAACTTTGCCATGGAGAAAGAGCCCTACAATTCCAAGCGGGTATGGTATAAGAACTGCTCATTCCACATCATTACCTTTTTATTTTTTGGTGCAGATAAAAGGGGCTATTGGTTATGTACCCAGGTTGTGGTTGGTTGTCTATGCATGTAATTTTATTTATTTTTTTTATATGTATGTAATTTTAATTACAAAGAAACATGCACAATTGAGAGCACATAAAACTGAGGAAATCTTAGCAACACAGGTAGCGTGTATCAAAGACAGTGTCCTTACTGTCTATTGTGATAGTTTTTCAAGTGGCTAACACTAGAGGAAAGCGAGTGAATAGCAGGAGGATTCTCTGCATTACTTCTTACAACTGCATGGGATACCACAATTACTTCAAAACAAAGAGTTTTAATTTTAGAAATTCCTTCTTTTAATGAAAGATACAGTCCAATTAATCCATCAACATTGGCACCATCATAAAAGAAAGAGATACAGAACTCGGCTGTATACCCAGGCTCTTCTGCACCATGGGGAACAGATCTGTTTGATCTGACAAACATACACAGTGCTTAGAGAATCCCAGCATTGAGTACACATGCGCACCGAGCCCTCAGATTGCTGACCATCCCAGCAGCTGCCCACTCTCCACCCTAAGAAAGAAGGAAGGAGCCACACCACCAGCTATTTTATCAAATAGGCACCAGTCTCAGCTGTCACTTGCCTTAGTTTATTTAAAACTATAGGCAAAATATGACATGTAACATGATTCCAAATAGATATATGTTACTGCTAGCATTGTCATCTCTGGTTGCAAGATTAGGCGGGTTTCCTATGCTTCCTTCTGCCCTACTCATGAGCTCTCTGAGGAGTAAAAGTCATTATCACAACCAAATGAAGCTAACTGCTAACCACATGAAATGTGAGTTCCCCTGGCAACCCAAGTTTCTGAAGACAAAAGTTTGTACACAGCTACATCTGAGGAAAAATACAATCTGACACAAGGCTTAGATATTCTAGTGACCGGTGGTTAATACCTCACAGGAAGTCTGCTGATATATTACCAGATATCAACAAATTAAAAATCATATGCCTGAAAGTGTGTCTTGTAATAAAAGAAAAAGAATCTCAGGAAGGAAAAAAATGAAGCATCTAAACTACTGAGGCACTAAACATGCTCTGACTATTTCCTGAACAGTAGCAGAAGAAAACAAAAAGGATACAATGTTGAGATCCCATTTCAAACCTAGACTTAGAGCCTGTCTCCAAAAACAGAAGTAAAGAAAAGAGAGAGAGAAAGAAAGGGAGGGAGAGAGGGAGAGAGGGAAGAAAGAAAGAAAACAAAAGGACCAAAATACACAGCATTGTCCGTTACTTCATGAGTAAATTGGCAAATCCACTCTCCGGGTTATACAAAACACAGAAATGGGGAAAACAAAGATAAAATTTCACGTGGTAAAGAACAGGACTATACTGAAACCCTTCATTAAAATTTCCTTTAAAAAAGAGTTCAAATTTTACAGTGAGCTGTCATCAGGGTCCTTTCTTTGTTTTATTATTACCTTTTTTTGTCCATGGGAGGCTGAGAAACACTGCTTTTCCACTTAACCTTGACATTCTCCTGAAACACAGTTCTGTTCAAGGCAATGAAATAGCGTTCCAGGATCACCAGCCTCTGCTTGAGTCTCAGGGCTGAGAGGGTGGACGTGGCTGACTGCACAGCCAGCGCTTGCTGCTCTTTAACCAGCACAGAAAGGCATTCCTTCAGCTCATTCACATCTAGAAAAAACAGTAAGTGAAAACACCTGCCTGTCAATAGTATTGAGCACACAATACTGAAACAGTGTATAATGACAATAGGAAACACTCTAGTGCATAAAATGTGCCAAGAACTGGTTCAAACATTTTGTATATATTAAGTCAGGCAATCGCCACACTAAGCATCAGGAGGTAGAACTGTACGTCCTTTTTGAGTGAAGAAATCTGGTTAAGTAACTTGCTCAAGGTCACAAAGAGGAGTACAGCATATGACAGAGATCACTCTTGGCCACCATGATATACTGCCTCTCTACTAATATGTAAAAGTTGTTCACACAAAACTATGAAGTTAATACTCAGCAACACATCTCCTAGACAGAAATAGAAAGTCATTTTCTTGTTATGAAACTAAATTCAAAATAAAAAACAATGTGTCAATAAAATTACTTAGTATGTATGATTCATGAAAGGTAACATCCCCTAACTGGCACCCTCCCAATGGTGGGATGAGAGTAGGGCCTCTAGTGCCTGTGTTCTGTCTAATGCTTACTAACATCATGAGGCCAAGAGTCACTGGTTTAAAAACTTCAGACCCTGACAGGCAACTGCCACACTTCTAGCAATCTCCCACAGATACAAGACATCAGTTTTCTAGTCTCCTAAATATACCTTCCACGGGAAAGGAGATATCTGAGATGGCATTAAGGAATACATCTCACCAACCCAGAGAAGCCGGTTAGTGCTTCATTCCCACCCACAGGTGCTAGGGGGCAGTGCATCCAGCACCAGCAGCAAGATGCCATGCCTGGCCTTCAGTATCAAAAGCTCTAGCAGGGGTTGGGGATTAGCTCAAGTGGTAGTAGAGCGCTTCCCTAGCAAGCACAAGGCCCTGAGTTCAATCCTCAGCACCTAAAAAAGAAAAAAAGTTCCAGCAGCTAAGAGCAAGGGGTCACAAAAACTAGATGAAGACAACTTTTAAGTTCCATACTGGGCCCAACAGGGAGATGCAGAAAAACTTAAGAAACAGTTTTCTTACTCCAATCTTGTATGTCAGTTCAACTCCTCTGCCAGTAAGGTTGACAACAACAAGAAAAAATTTTTCCTAAAATCCTGGCCCCAGGGAATCCTCATGGAGCCACTTTTCAGGTGAGGAGGTTGGCCCAGTACCAAGAGATGCCCTGGCACTTACTATGCTGAGCACCTTCATAGAGACAGTTCTATCAAGAACACATGCCCAACAGAGGTTCCTTCTAGAAATCAGGTCTAGAAAAAGCTTGACCCTTCCTCTAGAGCAGTGGTAGAGAACATATGGCACACGTGTTACTTTTAAAACAAAAGATATCAATGTGTGAGTTGTTTTTTCTAAACTAAGACCTCAGTACTCAGTGTTGGCTCAGTACTTGCAGTACTGGCACTTTGTGATAAATAAGTGGTTTTGGGGTTGTAGTTCAGGCAGTCATTTCTAAAAGGTTCACCATAACTGCTCTAGAGCCACTAGGCTTTCTGCTTGTAAACACCATGTTTCTCCCCTGCTAAGCAAAAACAACAACAAACAAACAAAAAAAACTAAATGTGCACACACCTGATAACAAGAGTTACAAAATACATGAGATAAAGTCCACAGAACTGAAAGAAAAATCCACAAGTAAAACTAGAGATTTCAACACCTAAGATAAAGATAAGCAAGGTAGCCAGACTGCTACTCATTTCTCTCTCATCCTGATGGAGACACAGTAAGGAAAAAAAGAAAAAAGGTGGCTGCGCCCAATCTCCTTGGAGTGTAGAGGCAGATGTTTTATAAATAAGCTGTAAGTATTTGCTAGGAGAGAAGTTTTTGGTTTTTTTTTTTAAACCAAGAATATGTATTGGTACATTGTACATATAATGATCACATTCATCACTTTTATTTTGTACCTCGATCCCCAGCACAAAAAAAAGTAAATATTTTGTACCTGTACATGGTGCATCTTGGTTCTCCCCCCTTCCCCATCCCTCCCCTCTGTTCCCTCCCTCCCTATTTACAGCAGGTTTATTCATAATTTTCCATATTTTCCCTTTACCCTTTCTTTCCTTTGTTCCCTTCCTGCTTTTCCCCCTTCTCTCTTTCTAGTGCTCCTCTCCTTTGTATATTATCTTTCTTTTATATAATATCTATTACACCTCTTTGTCCTTATTTACAGTTACGGTTTCTTATATCAGAGAAACAATTCAATGTGTACTCATGAGTGTCTGATTTATTTCACTTAACAGTATGTGCTCAAGGAACATCTATTTACATACAAATGACTCTAGTTTATCCTTTTTTATGGCTGTGTAGTACTCCAATGTGTAGAAAAACCACATTTTCTTTAGCCATTCATTGGTTGTTGGGCATTTAGGCTGCTTCCAAGACTTAGCTATTACAAACTGTGTTGCTATAAACATGGTTGTGCATATATATCCCTGTGGTATGACAATTTTAATTCTTCTGGGAAGATCTCCAGTAGGGGAATAGCTAGATCAAATGGAACCTCTAGTTCTAGTTTTTTGAGGAATCTTCACATTGATTTCCACAGTGGCTGGACCAATCTACATTCCCACCAACAGTGGAGGAGGGTTCCTTTTTCCCCACAGTCCCGCCAGCATTTGTTATTGGTTGATTTTTTTCATAAACGTGGTTAGGATAGGAGTTTTTAACCCACGAAATATATTCAGCAAACTGGCACTAGCTTAGGATTGTTTTCCGTAAGCACACCTAAAACCCATAGAGTATAGGACATCACTCACTCCCAGGGAAACATGACATATAGTCTGTAACTCTGCGGCTATAAAATGAAAATGTTACACATC
This sequence comes from Hystrix cristata, assembly GCA_004026905.1. Taxonomy (NCBI): domain Eukaryota; kingdom Metazoa; phylum Chordata; class Mammalia; order Rodentia; family Hystricidae; genus Hystrix; species Hystrix cristata. Next base: position 137,431 of record PVJO010002464.1, read on the forward strand.
TTAAGTGCTCCCTACAGTCTGAGGTAATTACATACCTCAATGAGAGACCTTATCTCTCAACACTGAGCTGCACAAAAGAACAGATCTGGAAGCAAAACAGTGTCCCACATCTCTCCCTGCTCTGCCCATAGCACCTGATTACTTAAATTCTTACAACTAGTTAAGTAACTAGGGACAGTCCTAGCCTCTAATTCAAGTCAGTTTAGTGTGATAACCTAATCTTTTTTTTTTTTAAACCAAGAACATGTATGGGTACATTATATACATAATGATCACATTTATCATAGTTAATTTTGGTTCCCCTCCTTCCCCGTCCCCCTTCAACTCCCCCTTCCCTCCTTATTTACAACAGCTTTATTTACATTTTTCTACTTTTTCCCCTTTTTCTTTTCTTTTCCCCTTCCTTCCTTTCCCCCTCCTTCCTTTCTAACCTGACCTCATTAAAATTCACATAGCAGCAAAATACACAGTTTTCAAGTACACAGAAAACATTCAACGAGGATAGTTTATATCCTAGGCCATAATGCAAGTTTGGAAATTTAAAGGGAATGAAATCATAGAGTATGTTTTCTGACCCCCAACTAAATTAATTTAATAATCGTTAGGGCTGGGGATGTAGCTCAGCAATAGAACACGTTCCTAGCATCCATGGAGCCCTGGGTTCAGACTCCTGTACCATGCCTCCCCTCCAGAATTAGTAATCACTAACAGGAGGTATTTGAAATCCTCCAAATATCTGGAAATTAACATAATTCTAATAATAAATGCGTTAAAGAAGAAATTACAAGGGACGTAAGAAAATATTTTCATTGAGAGGCAAGAAGACTACAAGTGACTTCAAGTTCAGTCTGGACTACATAGTTAGATTCTACCTCAAGAAATGTATTTTTTCTTTTCTTAAATGAAAATGAAAGAATTAGTGGTAGAACATGTGCCTAAATCTGTGGTGTATAAACACTGCTTAGAGGGGGATTTACAGCTCTGAACCCTTAAATTAGAAAAGACAAAAGACCTAAAATCATTTTCAGTTTCTACCTTAAGAAATTAGAAGAAATAGAAGAACAGACAGAACCAAAAGGAAGCAGGAAAAAAAAAAGAAGTAATAAAGATAAAAGCAAAAATCAATGAAAAAGACAGGAAAACAACACAGGGAGGGAACGCAAGCCAACAACTACCTCTTTGGGAAAAAAAAAAAATCAATTGAACTGGTAAGTTCTAGCAAGACAGATAACGAAATAAAATACAAGACACATTTCAGCAAGTTTCTGGTTTACGTTCTAGACAGTAGCATAAATATTTACCTGACCTGCTCTCCTCATCCCACAACCCTCTGAGGTGAGTAACTATTATTAGGCCCAGATACAAATTAAATTTAAATATACTCATTTATATGTATGTCCATGCAAGGAAAAAAAAAAAGAGAGTGCGCATCAAACTGACAGTAGCAATTAACTCTTAAGAGAAAACTACAAGTAGGATAGGCAGTTAGGCAGAATTTCCACTTTGTAATGCAAGGATTTTTACAAGACAATTTCGTTTACTTGAATTCCCTGTATGTTAAAAAGAAAGATGGGGATCCTAGGCAGGGGTATAGCTTAGTGGTAGAACATGTGCCTATTAAGTACACACAAGGCCCTGGTTTCAACCCCTAGAACAACAACAAAACTGGAACAAAAATGCGTCAGACATTAAAAAACACAAAATTAAACAAAGTGAGAACCAAAGAATAAAAATGAGTTTTACTTGTCTGAATATAAGGAACAGAGGACTATAAAAATTCAACTATCATAAAGAACCTCTACTACTGAGAAAAAAAAATTTTTAAATGGGCAAAGAAATTGAATAGGTATTTCTCCAAAGAACATTTATAAATAACCAGTAAGTACTTAAAAAAGACACTCATTATCACTAATCATTAGGGAATGCAAATCAAAAACTAAGATACCACTTCACACTCATTATAGTAGCTATTACCAAAAAGTAAAAAGGAAAATAACAAATTATTGGTCAGGATATGGGCAAATTAGAATACTTGTGCACTGCTTGAAAAATGGTACAGGGGCTGGGGATTTAGCTCAGTGGTAGAGCGCTTGCCTAGCAAGCGCAAGGCCCTGAGTTTGATCCCCAGCATCCAAAAAAAAAAAAAAAGCTGCAGCCTCTGTGGAAAACATTTAATAGGTCTTCAAAAAGTTAGTCATAGAATTACCACATTATCAGGCAATTCCACTCCCAGGTATGTACATAATGAATTGAAAGTAGGGACTCAAGCCAACACTTGTAAACCACTGTTCATATAAGCATTGTTCACAAAAGGTAAAAACTGAAAGTAGTCAAAGTGTACATTAACCAATAAACAAAGTGTGGGACAGACATACAATGAAATACTATTTAGTCTTTAAACGGAAGAAGAATCTGACATAGGCCACAAGGTAGTTGAACCTTGGCTAACTGAAAAAACCAGACACAAAGGGACAAGTACTGTAAGATTCCATTTGTACAAAGCCCCTAGATTAGGCAAATCCATACAGATAAAAGGAGAATGGTGGCTGCTTGGCTGGGCAGAGTAGTAGTGTTTAGGAGGTTGTTTCAGTTTTTTAAGATGAAAGAGTTCTGGAAATGAATGGTGGTGATATTGCACCACAATGTTAACATATTTAATGTCACCAAACTGTACACTTATAAATGGTTAAGTACTATGTTACATACACCTTAACACAATACAAAAAATTTTTTATCTGAATTTTGGAAAATTACATGAACAAACAAAGCAGTCCAACTATGGTGTTCAGAAAAGAGGTGCAGGGGGTTTGGGGATTTAGCTCAGTGGTAGAGTGCTTGCCTAGCAAACACAAGGGCCTGAGTTTGATCCCCAGTACCAAGAAAAAAAAGGGGGGTAGGCGCTGCTGGATCAAGCTTTCCAAAGGACAGCACCTCCGAAGATCACAATACCTGGCTGCTTGCCCCACACCCAACTCTCCAGGATGGACTTGGCCCTAAAAGCAGGTGCAGGAGCTTCTTCTTCATCCTTCTTCTCTTTGTCATTTAGATCTTCTTTCTTTGTTCCACTTTGGGTATCAACACCATCATCTAGAGAATTAAAAATTTTTTAAACTTTAACTAACTGTTTTTCAAAATGCAATGGTTACCTGTCAATCTCTTGGCAAATATTCCTCCCAGAAATGGAAAGTTGCAACACATATCACTAACTGAATGTTTAATGATTAAAAGAAAAAAGAAAACTATATGAGCTATAACCAAATTAGTGTGATTTATTTAGAAATAATGAATATACTTGCTTCTTTATTAAAAGAAACCAATATGTCTATCATTCAAATTCTTCAAAGCATGTATCTTCCAGAATGATATTCCATCAATTTCCTACTAGATTTTGCAACTCAAAAATTTGGTCTTTAACATTTATCCACCTGCATTTCACACTAGTGTCTTTAATCCAGTGACTCCCAATTGCTTGTATTCATGGAAGAGAGGAGACTATTTCCATATTCCACACTGAATTTTTAATTCTACAAATGCCTTCCTCCACTGCCAACAGAGAACCATCATTATAGAGAGGAACCACCACTGACAGTATAATTCAGGAGCACTGACGTGCAAAAGAAAAGTTGAAACAATGACTTTAGACCACTAACAACATAAACTTTCAGTCAAGAACAACTGCCATGAAACTCCATACATAACAGCTGAAGAGAAGATGATGGAATCTTAACTTGGAAGTATAAATAATCCTATCATAAAAGCTCTTATTAAAATAATTGTATAAATGCCATAATTAGCCAGGCAAGATGGCACATGCCTGTAATCCCAGCACTGAGGCAGGAATCCAGCCTGGGCAGGAATCCAGCCCGGGCAGCTCAACAATTTCATGAGACCCTGCCCTCAAAATAAATTTTAAAAGGCTAGATGTAGTTCACTGTGAAGGCCCCAAGTTCAAAGGGGAAAGAAAAAAGGGGAGAGGAGGGCAGGGGAGGGAAGGAGGAAAGGGGAGGGGAAGTGGGATTAGAAATACATATCTGGTCTGTGAATAGAGATCAGTGGTAGAGCATATGCTTAGCATGTCAAGGGCCTAAATTCAATCCCAGCACCCTCCTAAAAAAATATATTATACACACACATAAATCTGTGAAAGAGATGATATTCCATTCAGATTATAAATAGTACATATGTTTACTCAGCAGGCTATGCCTTGCTGTGAGTTACTCCATGTTGTGCTTTTAGGCTGTGTTCTTTAACTTGAGTGACTCCATTTCCTAAAAGAAAAGTCTGCTCCACTTTGAGAAATGTTGCGGCAGGATGACTTGGTAACTTGTATGTACAAACAGATAATCACCAGATAGTGGACACACCAAACTTTAACAACAACAACAACAACAACAACAAAAACCACAACTCCCAGCTGCACAGCACAATCATAAGGCATAAACTTATAAATTAATTTTGCTAATAAAAAGTATCACTTATAAACATATCAAATTAAATCAGAGACACATGGACATAGGACATATTCAAGTTATATCAGATAACACAGGCCATAAGCTTATTGGACACACCAGACCAATATGCGATACAGCTCCCTGCCTGGATCACATAAAAGGAGGAGCACCCAATACTGGGTGGGTAGAGCTATCTCATCAGACTACAAGGCACGGAACTCTGGCACTCTCTCCCTGGCTTCAACTCAACACACATCCCTGTCTGAGGTGACTCAATGCAACTGCCTGCCTCCAGACACAGGCTGTGACCCAACTCTGCACTCTCAATAAGCCCCATGCCTCCTTTTGCCTGAAAGGAGCTCTGCCTGGTTTGTAATCTTATCTGGCCACCTGTGGTGACTTTTCATGTCTCCGTAGACACTGCCTGTTTTCAGTTCTTCCTCTTCAGTCCTGCAGCCACTGTTAACCCTTCTTAGCCATTTGGTAACTTTCATATATTACTGAGTGAAGTGTGATATGACAGTTATAAATTCTAGTAATTAAGACTGAAATTTTAAAACCCAGCTTACCGACCACCAAGTAACTTTTGTGTACTTGGCCTGATAAGGCTGATAAATTGATATAGTTCATGAATTTACTGTTATTCAATAAATTCTAACATTGTGAAAAGACCTATGTCTGGTCTATGTTACTGGCATAGCCCACTCACATTACAATATCTAAAAATCTCTGAGGACACTGCTCTACTCACAACATTTCCAACACATGTGTGGACTTTCACACCAAGTATGCTCCAATTCTCCAAAACACCAAAATGTATCCAACAATTCAATTCAATTCTAACACTACCGAAAATTAGTTCAGACTTACAGGTTAAGAGATCAGTCCCACAAGACTGCTCTCATTTCAGATGCTAATTCAAAGGAACAGGTCTCCAGGTTATCCACAACTTTTCTGTCTGGCTTAGCTACAAATTGGATGTTCCTACAACCCTTCCTCATGTTCGATAGTCTGCTATATATAAAACCCCTCTTATCCACATGGAATGTATTCCAAGAGCTCCCATGGATGCCTGAAACCACAAATAGTTGCAAATCAAATCCTACATACACTGTTTTTTTCTATACATACTACATACCTATGATAAACCTTGGCGTATAAATTAGGCATAGCAAGATATTAACAATACACTAAAAACAATAATTATAACATATTTTAATAAAAAATTATGTGAAAATGATCTAACAAAGTATAGATACATGTCTCTCACCATATACAAAACTAAGATCGAAGTGGATCAAAGACCTAAACATAAAAACAGAAACAATAAATCTCCTAGAGAATAAAATAGGAAGAACTCTCCAAGACATAGGGGTTGGAAAAAAATTTATGAATAAAACTCAGGCTGCACGGGAAACAATTCAAAGAATTGATGCTTGGGACCACATCC